>RJWT010043740.1:0-11906 GCA_004365215.1 Cuniculus paca
AGAGAGAGAGAGAGAGAGAGAGAGAGAGAGAGAGAGAGAGAAAGAGAAAGAAAGAGAGATTTAATCCTGAAATAAGAAAAGTCTACCGCAAACATCAGGTGGGCCGTTTCCTGGATACATAGCCCAGGATAAGTTTTCTCCTTTAATTTCCTCTTAAGTACTCTGCTCCTAAAACCTTTGGTTAGACCTTGGAACAACCCCTTATGCTCTTCCCCAAGCCCTCGAGGGCAGGACCTGGGAGAAGGAGTGCAAAGCGGGCGGAGAGGATGATCAGGTCGTATATGGAATCTTTACCCCAGGAAGGCAGCACGGGGTAGTAAAGGTGAAGGATGGAGCTATCAGGCTCTGTAGCCTCATGCCGAAGCTTCCCGCTCCATTTACTAAATGCCACATTAGTCTCTGAGCACTTCAACTTTTCCATCTATAAAATGGGTGACATTTACCTCTTTAGAGGTAGAACAAATATTTAGAAGTTTCTTCACAATAGATAAGGAAATATGCACAAAGGATCCACTATGACCTGAATGTTTGTCTCCTCAGCCCCAAATGTACATGGTGAAATTCTGATGCTGTTTCCCAAGGCAATGGCACTGGATATGGCCTTCAGGAGGTGATTAGATCATCAGGGTGGAGTCCTCAGGAATGAGATTACTGCTGTTATAAAAGAGGCCTGAAAGAGACTCTGTTCCTTTGCCCCTAGACTCCCCTAGTACGAGACAGCTAAAAGCGTTATGTGTGTGACAGAGAAGACAGAAAGTACTAAACTTGCTGGAGTCTTGGTCTTTGACTCTGCAACCTCCAGAACTGGGAGAAATAAATTCTGGTGTTCATAAGCTACCTAGTTTATGGCATTCTGTTATAGCATCCCCCAAAATGGCGCCCCTTAAATTACAGATGCTCAATTAGGGCTTTTTGCTATTGTTTAATTGTGTCAAGAAACATTCCAGATGCAAGTTCTCTTGGCTTTCCCAGTGCTGGCGAAGGTGGAAGTTGTCCCTACAGTACGTTTTGTTTAGGTATTAGGTTGGGTATTAGGTGGTTCTAATCTGAGGCCTGATGATAATGACAACAAAGGTTCTTTAGGAGGAGGAACCAGTAGGCCTACCTGGAAACGATAAAAGGTACCATCATCCTTCATGGTGAGCACATGATCTGAGATTGGAAAGATGTAGCCCTGGGCCGCTATAAGGCTTCCCAAGTGTATTGCTTCGACTGTATGGTGAAAGAAAGCATCAGAAAACAGGTTATTTAGTTTAAATAAGAGCCAAACAGTAGTGAGATGTCAAGTATCATTATCCCTAAATGACAGTGTTGGTGGCACAATTGCTGATGGCAGGGTTGGGGAGGAGAGATGTCCACATTTGGGAAGGACCGTCATGCATTGGGGGTTTCTCTGGATCCCAGCTCTGAGAATTTGCCAATTCTTAACCTCCCATCTCCATGACCTTCCAGAAGCAAGTCAAGTCTAGCTTCATGGACAAGAGCGGGGGCTTTGGCATAGACAAACTTGTATTTAATGAAGTGAGATATTTCACATAAAGCGTTTAGCAGTGTCCGGGACAGGGCAAATACTCAATAAGAGCTGGCAGCCTTGATTCATAGTTTCTGTTCCATCATGCTGTGTTATCATCAACAGGGAGAATGAGGCCTCTTCACTGAGCATGCAGACTTGGACCCACTCTGTTCCTTCCTAACACAATGGTCCCGTCAGTGAACAGAAGTGCGTTTCCCTTCCCTTATACACATAGGGCAAAATCTCACTTTTTCAAGAAGTTAAAGGACAGTGGAGTGGGTAGCGACATAGGGAGCCCAACTTAATAGGAATGTGCTTATTACTGACACAATGAACCTGTTGCTTTGTTACTTTAGCATCAGCTATAAATAGATTCACACTAATAGTTAAGAATTTATATTTGTCTTGAGTGTAGCCAATACAAGGGAAAAAAATGCTCCTACCACATAGAAGAATCTTTCAGAAATCTCATAGTACTTTTATGAGTGAAAAACAAAGTTTTGGACATGGAATTGACATGCTCAAGGAGTCTCTAACAACTGCTAATTTTGTAGGCTCAGAATTTTTAAAGGAGATTTGCTTTGGCTTTACTTGTAAACGTTTCAAGAGGCTGAATATAACCCAAATGTTTGCCTTGTCAAGAATCATTTATTCCCTTTTGAAAGTAATGCAGATGTATACTTGTATTCATGGAATTAAGGTGAATGGATTTTTATTTTGTTTACTTCTTAACGACCAGTTTCTATTAAAATTCTGCACAGTTGTCTCTTAATACCAATGTTTCCAGAACCCCTATGGACACCAAAATCTGTGGATGCTCGAGTCCTCTTTTAAAATGTTGTAGCATTTGTATACAACCTGCATATATCCTCCCATATTCTTTAAACCATCTATAGATTACTTATAATGCCTAATACAATGTTAATCCTTTTAAATAATTCTCACTGTGTTGTTTAGGGAATGACTAGCAAAAGTCTGTACGTGTTCATTACAGATGTAGTTTTTTTCCTGAATATTTTCAGTGCAGGTTTGGAAGAATCTGCAGATTCAGACCAATGATATGGAGGGTTGATTGTATGCTTCAAGAATCATGTGTCCAGCAAGAGAAGATTGCCATCATCTGCAGCTGCTCCGATCTCAAGGATGGAAGGACAAGATCTAGTAAGTTGATGGCTTTCATATCACCAACATTGGAGCTAAAACTCTATAGCAAAAATGTTTTTATTCAGAAATTTGGCAGAAGGAAAGAGAGAGTGGAGGGAGGGGCAGATGTCAAAAATGCCTGGCTTCTCAGGAACTCGATTTGCCTCATCTCTGCTGGGGAAATGCCCTTACCTCCTTCTACTCAGCCACTTCTCAAAGGTCCACGGTGGGCCCAAAATCTTGATGCCCTCCCAAGGGCATCAGAGTTTAATAGACTTTCATAGACATGACCTTCATAGACCTGACCTTCATAGACCTGACCTTCACTCATGGCCCTTCATTGACGTTTCTTTTTCTCTTTTTTTAATTTTTATTTTTATTAGGGCACGATGATTACATAGGCCAGAGAATTCTCACCTATTATTAGCTGGGCTAGATTGATGATGATAAATACAATGGTTTTTGGAAAGGGGAATAAAGCAGTGCTCTTGGAAAAGACCACCATGAGGAATGGTATTCCTTAGTTTAGCATCATAATTAAAACAGAAATGAGTTCAAATAAATGTAATTAAACTGATAGATCATTATCCAGTCTGGGTTTCACAAGTGGACAATCAATAGTCCATCTGTATAAGAGAAACACATAGGGGAAAAAAAATGAACATTTATAGTATTTTTTCCCCTGTGAACTAAGAACTTGACTAAAACTAAATTTTTTTTTTTTTTTGCTAGTTGCCGGAGTAGCCACTAACCAAGGTAGTGAAAAGATAAGGGTCACTTCCACAAATGACCCGCTTTTCTGGCACTCGGACTCTAAGCAACTGTATTTAGTTGAACTATATGTAAATTATACTGTTTCATAGTCAACAGCAGCTAAGAATGTCAGGTTAAAAGTACAAGAATGGCTGAGCTAACATACTGATCCCAGCAAGGAATCACAGCTGGAGATCAGACCCCTAGGATGGGCACTTGAAAAATATTCTCAGAAAGCATGGTGGTTGGAGCCATTAAACTTGGGGCAAATAAATCTAACTGCCCCCAGAGTCCCACAAGGACATCAGAGTGGGTCTGCATTAGATTTAAAGATAAATTTGACTTGCAGGTATCAAGGGCATACAGTTAAGCAAGACAAAGTAGTGTGTGATAAATTTGGAAATGTATTAACTAACGACACATGAAACAATTAGCTATATGTACCTAGAACTTTCATTCTTCTGGAGACTTCCTCCCATTTCATAATTGTACTGCAAAAATAAGTTTTCTTGCTTTTTTCCTGGTAGGAGGATAAATTTTGAAACTGTCTTATTGGCCGGGATTTTGCTCTTGTTTTTCTGGTAGGGTTTTCCTAATTGAAATGCACAATTAGAGTTGAAAAAACCATCATTCCTTTACTTCTTGCAGAAGCAGAAAACAGAAGGAGTCTTAGCAAATAATTAAACATCTTAATTGTGGATCAGGCAATCTAATTTTAAGAGCTGGCTCTAGAAGGCTGTTCAGTGACAGTGCTACAACTTATCTTTAATTGCTGCAGCTAACGAGAGAATTCATCTCATTTCACATGCTATTGTATTGAGCTCTTTGGCATTCTAAATAGTTGCTCATTTCCTCCAAGGGTGATTTAAATTTGAAGATAGATATTCAGTGAAGAAAATAAATTAATTTTATTTGTAAATAGAGTGATTCTACAACTTGGAACTCACATGGGTAAACTGGGTTCCCAGGACAGTTAGAGAAACCAGCTTGGAAGTTAAAGGTTATGGGATGTGTACAGATACCTGAGAAGGTAGACAGGGTCACGTACCTGGGTCCTCAATCGAAAGGTTCTTCATAAGCCACTGCACAATGTCAGTACCTGCAATGAAAAAGCAGTTGCAATTGAAGACCTCAGGGATGTTTAATACCATGGGCAGAAGAAACATTTTCACCTAAGAGAATCTTAATTTCAGTCAGCACACAACTTCTCTCCTACTTCTTCCCTTTGGTCTTGGTTTTGCCCTTGGAGAACAGAAGAGCAAATCCAAACTGAGACCAAATCACTCTGTAAGACCCGTCCTCCCATGAGACATCAACATCCTTGCTCCGATGAGATGTGCCTGGATCTTCTCAGGTGTTTCCTTACATGACCTGACCCGAAGCACATCATCATTTTGGTCACAATCCCCTGTAAATGCTCCCTTATGTTTGCCTCCCCTTGAAAACATGGCACCTAGAACCCATGTTCTAATAGCAGCACAGTTACATGGGAGTGGAAGAGTGCAATTTTCTGGAAGTTTTTGAACATCTGGTCAGTCTACTTTCATCACCCAAAGATCTTACTTTATACCAGTGCAGGTCACTGAAGGTGGTTTTGTCACCTCGGGCAGAATATTGATGGAGAACAACCTGAAAGGGGTGACATTTTCAGATATTGAGCCCTACTATGAGTCTGAGGTTTCAATGTAAGCAGAAGGATCTGCTAGTTGCTCTCCTGGGCTGCATTTCCAGGTAGGCCACCAGAAAGCCAGCAGAGGCACTTCATGAACAGTGCCATCTTCTCAGCAATCGAATTTCTCAGAACTTTGTTGGCCAGAAGTAGGACCAGTGCAGGAGGAATAACCTAGACATTTTGCTTCTGTTTGGCTCTGTGGGATGTAACACTACACACTATGGTTACTGTGGGCCCAGTCCACTGTTCTGGGTTCCCTGTGGTTTCAGACTTCACAGACAGGGCCTTAGCGTCCTCTGCATTCAGCTGCAAAAGCAGGACTGTTAGCATTTCCCCTCTCTCGCTCCTGGTTGGCATCTGTGAGCTAAACCTTGGATCAAAAACACTCTCATTCATTCACATTCTTAGACACACACACACACACACACACACACACACACACACAGAAAGAGACAGAGAGACAGAGAGACAGAGAGAGAGAAAATGAATGTGTGTTTATTTCCTCCAATTACACAAGTTCAACATTGTCCTAGGATATGAAGAACAAAACAGAAATCAAATAAGAACTGTAATCCCAAGTTGGGGGGCTGGGGGTGGGGGAGAGACTTTAACCTGTTTTTCCCTCAAAAGAAAAATAGTTCTTTTTTGTGGGTTGCCTAGAGACTGCAAGGTTTCCAGCATCTCTCCAGCTCTCCCCAGGGCCAGCGGATTATCTTTCTGCTGAGCTTGCCCAACCATTATTTATCACCTGCCAAGATTGATTACTCACCCTGGGACAATGACAGCCCTTCCTTTCCCCTGTTAATTACTGTCATCATTAATATCCATGTCACTAATTAGTATTCATTCACATCGAAACTCCTTCCTCGCTACCATATCCGCTACCCCTCCACCCCAACTCCAGTCTCCAGCACCATTGTCTGGGTTTCAACCCCCTTTTCACTTTACGCCCTCGGTCCCTGGCCTAATTGTTCTCTTCAGCCTACCAGGCCTGAGTCTGCATTCACACAGCTAAAGGTCACATTTAAGTACTTTTTTTTTTTTTTTGTAAAGAAAGTCACAAAAGCCTCTTTCCTTTTTCCTCTAGTACTGTGAGGATCACAGAGCTGGGTTTTTGTCCCCGCTACAGCCACTGTCTCAGCAGGGGACTGGTGTGACTGTCCTTGGGCCCAGGTGAGACTGAGCTGAAGCCCATGGCTGTCCTGGGTCATTTCTCACAGTCTACAGTGGTATCCATCCCCCTGCCATCCCTTCCAAGCTGTGGGTACCATTTGGTGGACTTCAGCAAACCTAACAATGTATATAGGGACAGGAGGACATTCTCAAAGGCATGGGGTATTTCAGGCTTTCTTGGACAAATCTAGGAGTGACAAACCTCCAGGCCTGTGCAGGAAGCAAATCATTGTGTGCTGAGCTCCAGGAAGAAGTACAGAAGGTAAATCTGTCATAGTATTATGTCCTTTTAAATGACCTACAATTACCACAGCATAGAATCAGACAACAATGGCTCAAATCACCAGCAGGGGAAAGCGTTTTCCTGTTTCCTTCTCCTTTTTATCCACTTCTTCCCACTCCCCACTAAGTCCAGTTATTCTTTCCTCCGTTTTCTAGAAAGAATTCGTAGCAGTTTCTTTTCTTTCTAAGATTAACTGTTGCCCTTTATTAGTGTTGGTGAATTCTGGGTCACATCTAAGTTGATCTGCTTTGCCAAGGACTTAAAAGACAGCGTGTAACACCGTAACACAACAAAGGCAGGAAGGCCATGATTTATTCCCAAAACACTTGTCTGAAAATTGTCTTTTGAGGATAATTTGTTAACATATATTGCAGGGATGGGCATAAAACACATTAGAGAGTCCTGACCACCTCTGTACTGCATGTATATTTTACTAGTATAATTAAATAGATACGTGCTATATATATTTATTTATCATATGTGATTATGTCTATGTTTCTTTATGTGTTATAGATATGTATTTCAATCATATCGTCTATGTATAATAATGTTTGTTGAGCAGCTATTTGGGAACAGTCCAAAAGTTTTGAATTAAAAATTATGGCTCATTCATAAAATAAATATTTATTGAAATCTATAATATTAAGTGGAAAAGCATATTTAAGAACAGTATATATTTTAAAACATTTTCATAACAGAAAAATTATATGTTCTATTAATTATGTATGCATAAATATATATAGAAACAATAAAGGAAAATTCTAGAAGCATATTTAAATTGTTAACTTTAGGCTATCTTAGGCAGAGGAGAGGCATCGAATTAAGGGAAATTTCTATCTCTACGTTTTGGTAGTACTCACAGTTCATAGAATGTCATATGACATATTGCACTGAGAAAACCAGATTTTGTTTTAAAGAGTAGAGTGGGAAGACTTGGTTTCTGAGACCAAAGTGGAGAGAGTATGGGAGCTTTGAATGACCTCCCTGTCCTCACGCCCTGGGCATTCTCTGTTCCCCAGGGAGAGGGCAGAAAGATATGAGATCAGGATTCTCCATGCGTATTCCTCAGGATGAAGCAGAGGAGGTCTTGATCATGCGGGTCTATCACAGGCCTTGGGCTGGTGGCTCTCTCTGCCCATCTGCTGTCCCCATAGCCTCTGAGTTCTATAAACTCTAACAGGGCTGTTTACTCACACCAGAGTCCTGGACCATGAGTGACCACCTGCCCTTCTTCCTCGTGTTTGGTCACTTACATACTTGGCAACAGAGGATTCAATGATCTTCTTCTGGTCAGTTATCACATTGTATTAACTTCAGATTAACACAAACTCGATTAGAGAGAATTTAAGGGAATTCTGTTTCTGGTTTGGAGGAGAACCTTATTATACAGTTCTAGGTTTTGTCTTCAGGTGTTTTAAGCTCCTCCAAAGACTCGGCATTTGACAGAGGTACTAATCAGAACCCGAGGAGATACAAGTGTAAAGCAGTCTCCCCATTTTTCCCAATGCATCAATCTGAGCCCAAATCAATTTGATTATGGAGAGTTGATAAAAGTCTGATTGCAATCATCTGCAAATTTCAAGTAACTGGAAATCTGGTAGAGCATAGCACTGACAAATGAAGCAATTGATAAGTTCATTATCAATCCTTACCATTTCCTCGCAGTTAAATGTTTCTTGAACCTAACTTCTGCCATTAGGGGGCTCACTCTAGTCTCAGTAAGGTCATGACTCCATCCACCATTGGCTGCACCTCAAAGTGACGACAGCAGCTTCATGCCACTCATCACATGGGTGTCATAAGTAGGTCAGTGCTTACAAAGAGAAAGTGACAATTCCTGAGTGCCTGTTGTGTACTGGACTAGAGCTGGGGAGTTGACCTTAACATATACCATCCTGATAATGATTATACAAAAATATCATTATTACATCAAGCTAAAAGATCAGGTCCAGAGATGCCCAAGGCCATATGCTAATACCTGTTAGAACCAGGGTTCTCGTGCTAAATATAATTTCTACTCTGCCTCTTTCCATACTGCCTCTCTTATCCCTGAATAACTTTCCTAGCAATATACAAGAAAAATATTGAGAAAAATTATAGTTTATATTCATTTTTCTCTGAAGCACAGGCATTAATTTAATAATAGTTACTACTACCATTAGCTATTGAACTAATAACTTATTGAACACTTTCTATATTCCAGGCTTTGTAAGAATCATATTATAAAAATTCTATGATGTAAATAGGTTACCTTTAGCTCCCTAGAGCAAATGAATAGAAGATATTCTAAGTTGCACAGTTTGTATGGTTTCAGACTTTCTTTTATGCCTTAGTTTTAAAAATATTTAAGATGTAACAATCAGCAAGCAGAAAAAGTTTAGCTTAAGGGGAAATGTTAAACGAGGCTTTGGAGAATGGGCATAATGATGAGCTGGCGGTAGGAGGGAAACACTGGAGGAAGAAGTGATGTGATGAAAAGTTTAGTGTCATATTTGAGTTGCATTGTGTGGTCACTTGGTCTAAGGAAGGCTGAAAGATTTTTTTAATGCCTACTCACCAAACACATGAAGCAAGAAAGCACATAGTTTGTCACTTATAAACTGTGAGACCCTGGGAAGGACTTTAAACCACTGCCCACCCCAATCTCTATTTCTTCATGCCAGTTGGTAAATTCCACATAGTCACTGGAAAAACACAAGATCACGCACACACCCAAAACCCTCTTCACAAAGCCTGGCTCAATGGTTTTGCTGAAGTGGCCTGTTTATTCACAGGTCCTCTATCTGCTCTGTGCCTTCCTTTCCTCATGGAAATAGAGGACAATGACAAAGTGACCTCCCACAGTGGCAGTGAGGATTAAATAAATCACTGTATAGCGAAGTTAGTGCAGGGTTTGGCACATGATAAGCATTAACACACATTAGCTCTTAGTAGAGTGTGATTCAGAGACCTCATATTGGGGCCAAATGTCTAACCAAGTTATCTGCATGGCTGGGAGAAACATTGGCAGGTTTGAACTCTTGGGTTATTCACCTGCTTTTTCAATGCAAGCCTTGGAATATCTCAAGATGCCTTCTAATGCTTTTAGGAAGGGACACTCAGATAGAAACCTTATTGAACAGAACAGGAAACAAAAGAGGGAGTTTCAGGAGGCAAACTTTAGGAGTATGAGGAGGCCTTATTGAGAGACTGGGACTCTTGTCTGCTAGCTTTTCTGACCCTGCTCCTCTGGACACATATTTCCCAGGAAGTGAAGACAGAAAGAAAACAAGTGCCCTCTTCATTCCAGGGTAGTTCAGTTCTTTGGTGGAGCAGGCATCCTTGTGGTTTTGGGTATTCCGGTCCCTGGCTATCTATATAACCCTATTTCCCTCACCATATCCTCTTCTCTCATGGATCCCTTTTCCATTCCCACATTGTATGATGTTTTATCCTACCACAGGGCCTTTGCATGCACAATTCCCCGGGCCAGTACCACCTCTCCCCTCAGCTTCTTCCTCTACCTGACTCTTGTGCAGCCTTCAGTCCTAGCTTCCTCAAGAAAGCCTTCGCCGCTCTCAAGACCTGGCCAAGGTACTTCCGTATCTGCAAGCAGGGATGAGGTTCTTTCTTTTCAGAGAACTTACCTCAGTTTGGAATTAACCACGTGTAATTATTTGACCACTGTCCACCTCCTTCTCTGTCTTAGTTTGCTAGGACTGCAGTAACAAAGTACCACAAAATGGGTGCTCATACAACAGAAATTGATTTTCTCACAGTTCTGCAGGCTGGATGTCCAAGACAGAGATGCCGGCAGTGTCGGTCCCTTCTGCGGGTTGTGAGAATGAATCAGGCCCATGCCTTGTCCCACCTTCTGAGGGTCTTTTGGCAGGATGTGGTGCTCTTTGCCTGTGAGAGCATCACCCTGATCTCTGCTTTTGTCTCCAAATGGCATTCCTCCTGTGTGTCCATCTCTTGTCTTCACCTGTTTCCCCTTTTTATAAGGACACCAGTCACCGGGGGTTAATATCCAGAAAGTTGTGTCTCATCCTAACTGATTACATCTGCAGTGACTATATTTCCAAAAAAGACCACATTCTGAGATCTGGGGAACAGTACTTCAATATATGAATTGTTGCAACACAGACTCCAACCCTTAACAAGTCTGGATGATTGTTCTGAGGGGCGGGGACTCTGTCACATTCTTCTGTCTCTGACACAGAGGAAACACCTGGCACTGGGGTTTAGTAAATGGTTATCTATCAATAGCTGAATTCAAATATAATATGTATTCATTCTAAAAGTTTGATCACAAATCAACACCAGACATCTCTGATGGACATTTCACAAATGCTGCTTTTGATGAAAAGTTCAGGGTTTTTTTTAAATCTTTTGACATTGTTTTCTTTCAAAAACCACATCCTGTTAAAAATAAAATGGCATATTTTCTTACAAAAATAAATCTCAACAAATTAACACTTAAAAGTGTTAGCGATCCATTCGAAACACCCTTTTCCTTAGTGGGCATTGGCTGTCCCCTAGAAGAGGACAGTGAAGGGAAGGGTGGAGGAAGGTAAGTCTTCAGACTTCTCCCCTTTGTCTGGAATACTCTGTCCCCTCTGCTCGACTGACTTCTGGATTGCAGGTAAATGCTACCTTGCTCTGGCTTTGATCCAATGTGTGATTTTCCCTTTCCTAATAGGAATGCCTCTGAGTCATTCTGATTTGGTTTTAAACAGGTTGGGGGAATTAAACCCAGACACAGTGATTATGATTTTGGACCTAGTGATACTCAAGCCACCTGCCATATGCAGCACTCAGCCAGGGTCTGCCAACGCCACCTCCCTGGGGTCCTGTGAAACTGCCTGCTGGCTTCTGCAGGTCTGTGACAACGGAACCCCTCAGCGACTCACCGCTCACACAGCAGGAAACACATCAGCAATGGGGGACCTGGGCAAACCTTCTCCCTGGCCCCACCCTCCTCGTTCTCTGAAATTTAAAGCTTCCCTGTGTATTACAAAAAATAATAGGGGCAGAGGACCAGGCAAGGTTATTACCAACTCATAAATCAACCTGGAGGCTTTGAGGCTGTGCAGTGAGCGTCCCTCCTCTGCTATCTTACCCAAGCCCCCACAATTGATTCATAACCCCATAACCTTCCTGCGCCTGAATCCCAAGTCTTATATTTAATTGTCAGCAGCTGAGTACATGATTTGCAAGAGGATGCAGGCAGCAGCAGACGTGGGGGTGGAGGAGAGATTAGTTTTGTCAATCAAAAGCATGCAGGGTGAGGCAGAGAGCGTATGGGATTTAGCTTCACAATCAGCTTATTAAAGGGAAGGCTGGATATGGCCACATTGATTAGGTCTCTGGACGAGGAAATGGAGGCT
>RJWT010043741.1:0-11898 GCA_004365215.1 Cuniculus paca
AACATTTTGTCCTTGGACACCCAAAGACTCATGCACATCCCTCTAGGCAAAAGGCATTTAGTCCATCTGCAAGAGTTGCCAAAGTCCTAGCAGTTTCAGCATTGAAACAGTTTCAGCATTGCTGAAAAGTCCAAGTTCCAAGTCTCTGAAATGTAAGGCTAACTCTTTGCTGCAAGCCCCTGTACAAATGAAAACAAAGTTAAACACTTCCAACATGTAAGGGCACAAGATAAACATTTTCATTCCAAAACTTACAAACAGGAGGATACCAAGGATTGGGGAAAAAGCAAGTCCAAAATTCAACAGGGCAAATGTTAAGTTCCTGTAGTTGCACGTTCAGCATCTGAAGCAATCTGTGGCAAATTGTGAGCTCCAAAGGGCTTGTGTGGCTCCACCTCTATGGCACTTCTGGTGATTGTAACTCCCATAGCTTTTCTCTTGGGCTGGCTTTGCTCCCCCATTTCAGGTTTCCTGAGATGATCCATGTTTCTGGTTTTTCCAAACTTCTGGGGCCTCTGCTGCATCGTTGGCTTTACATTCACATCTTCACACACTGCCCTTTCAGGGGCACACTTCCTGGCCTCCCAGGCCCTCTGAAATCAGGGTGGAAGCCTTTTCAACCTCAGAACTTGTGCATCCTGTATGCACTTGAAACCAGCACCACATGGATGATGCTGATGTCTGCTGCCAGCTGGAACAGTAACCAGGCTTTTCTGTCTCTTGGCTATAGGGGTTGAGTGCCTGGATTGCTGGGCACTCTGAGCCTGAATGTGAGGAACAGATTCTCTATGTTGCCGCCATTCTGGAACCTCTTGGGGCCTCTGCTGCCATTCTGGAACATGGTGCTCTGAGGCTTTCTCCTCAAAGAAGTCTTTCACCTTTGCAGTTTGGAAGCTGCAAAGGTTTGAAACTTGCTGCTTTTTGCACTGCCTTCAGGCCATCTTTTCTATTTTTTGTGTTCCTCTTCAGCAATCAAGGTCTCAGCTCTATCTTTGCAGTCCACAGCTTTTCGGGAGCTTCCTTTCTGGCCAAACTCACAACGTTTTAAATCACCCTGCTGGGCTCTGTGCTCTTGATTAGCAACATAAATCTGGCTAAAAGCCCCCAACAATAGTCATGCCACATCCTCAACATTTGACTGCCTTGAAATTTCTTCGGCCAGATTAATCAGGCCACCATCCTTAACCTTAGTCTCAGACAAAGTCTCTGGACATGAGCAAAATACAGATAAACTTTCTGCTAAGCCATGACATACATCAACTGGAGTCCAACACCCAATGCAGTCCTTTTTCCCAGCAGAAATCTCCTGAGCCTGGTCTTTACCAGCAGGCCTTCTATCAGCCTTCTGGTCTCCTGAGCTCTGACCAGAATCTCCCCTACAGAGCAGCCTAAGCTGGTCCAGGGCTATTCTTTCAGGCAACAGCTCTGAACTTTTCCAAACTCTTCCCACAAGCCATTTCCAAAGGCTCTTGAACCACATGGTCAGGTATGGTCACAGCAATGACCCCACTCCTGGCACCAAATTCTGTTTTGGTCACTTTTTTTTGTTGATGGGACAAACATCTGAAACCCAAAATTAGGGAAGAAAAGGTTTATTTAGCTTACAGTTTCTGAAGATTTCAGTCCATAATCAGCTGGCTCCAAGGCAGGGTGGCATGGCACAGGGGCAGCAATTCAAGGCAGCAGCCATAGAAAAAGGGGAACAAGCCTCTTCTCTACCCTTACATTGTACACAGGCCACCCCCCCACCTTCAGGTTGGGTGTAACATTCACAAAATGTCCTTGCCCTCCTCTGCACAGGATGAGGATATTTACAAAGTAAGAACCCTGGCTCTCTGCTGAGTCTCTCAGTTAAACTTCTAAACTTCTCAAGTTGACACAATATATTAACCATAAAAGCCCTATTTAAATTGGTATGAAGTTTCTAAAAGAAAACTAAAAATAATATTACAATATGATCAATTTCTCTGCACATATTCAAAATAATTAAAATCATCATATTACATACCCATGTTTGTTGAAATGCAGTTCACAAAGACTATGGAATCAGTATAAATGCCAATCAGTTGAGCAAGGAGTGAAGAAAATTTGGTGTAAATATAAAACAGAATACTAACTAAAAAGAAGAATGAAATCACAATTTGCCAGAAATTAGATGTAATTGGAGGACACGATGCTAAATGATACAAGACAGATTCAGAAAGACACATATTGTGTACTTTCTCTTATATGTAGAAACTTGAAAACAAAAAATGATAGTTGACATAAAAGTGAAAGGAAAACTATTCACCAAGAGGAAAATAACTGGCAGAAAGGAGAGGGGAGGTTAACAGAGGGCAAATAATCTTATCTTACATACATTATGAAAATGTTGAAAGGAAATCCAATATTCTATATAATTATTACAATATTAAAAATTATTAAGTACCTTTATACATTTTAATTAGCAGGAATTGAAATAAGTATTTTATGTTTTTGTTAAAAATATTTTCATGAGGCAATAGAAGATAAGGATTATGTGAAAATTTTGAAGTATAATCAAGTATTTAAAATAGCAAATGGTTTATCTATGAGTAGCAAACACAGATTTTGAAAAATCTTTACTGTTTTTAATCCATAGCATTTAGCCTAATGTAGTTTGTTTCAGAATAATTTAGTCCTAAATTAATTACATTATAATGTAGAGAAATGAGCATGCATTACTGGTATAACTGAGGAATTATTTTAAAAGAATGCAATGGCAATTACACTTTTGTGTTGCTAAATATGTCTATGTTTAAGAATAGCATATTTTTATATTTGAAATAGTTATTAGGTTATCTTGAATTTAATATTACATATATTTTACATAGTATATTGTATATAATATATATCTTCTGTATATTTTCATATATTTGATACACATATAAATACATATATTTGCATGTTATTATCTATATATGTAAGCATCTGTATATGTGTTATGCATATATACACACATTTATAAGAATTAAGTTTTTATTAGTTTTTCTCAAAATTAATGAGATTAAAATTGGAAGGTGTAATGGTCTTTTTAACAAATGGATAATATTAAAAAGAATCTAAAGATTTAATGCAGTCCTCACAAAATACCAGTGCCAATCTTCACTGAACTAGAACACCAACCCTAATTCTAGAAAAATCCAAATTGTAGAAAAATCCTAAAATTCACTTAGTGAATAAAAGACCCCAAATAGCCAAAACAATCCTGAACAAAAAAGAATAACATTGGAAGCATCACAATTTCTCATTTCAAATTATACTACAGAGCCCTAGTAACAAAAACATCATAGTATTTGCAAAATACAGACATACAGATAAATAGAACAGAGTAAAAGACCCAGAAGGAAAACTACACATCTTTGGCCAACTGATTCTTGCCACAGGTCCCAAAACTATATATTGCAGAATTCTTTGACACATGATGGTGGGAAAACTGAATGTCAACAGGAAGAAGAAGAAAGGTTGATACCTATCTCTCCCCTCTACAAAAAATCAACTCAAGATATTTAAAGACCTTAATATAAGATCTAAAACTACTGGATGAAAATCTAAGAGAAATGCCTCAAAATATTTATACAATGTTGTGTGATTGGACTCCGAAATTACTGCAAAGTGAACATTTGACAAGTGAGATTATATTAAATTAAAAGCTTCAGCACAGCAAAAGAAACAATCAACAGAGTAAAGAAAGACAATCTATAGTGTAGAAGTTTTGCCACCTGTTCCTCCAGAATAAAGTACTCAAAAACAACAACAACAACAAAAAAATCAAATAATCCAATTTAAAAATTGGCAAATGATCTACATAGACATTTCTTTTTTTAAAAGCATTAAAGTCGCCAGCAAATAAACAAAAAAATATTCAGTTTTACACTGGCCATTAGAGAAATGCAAATGAAAAAAATTCTAGTTCACCTAGTTAGAATGGTTATTACTAAAAAAACAAAGAAAGTACATACCTACACACAGGCAAGGATGTGGGTAAAAAGGAATATTTACATATTATTAGTGGGAATATAAATTATTATAGCCACAATGGATAGGAGGATAGGTCTCCCACCCAAAATAAAAATAGAATTGCCATATGACCTAGATATTGAATCCCTGGTATAATCTCAAGTATATGAAGCCAGCATACAAGAGATACCTGCATGTTTATATTTATTATGGTGCTATTTAAAATGCCTAATATGTTGAAATCAGCCTTAATGCCTGTCAGTAGATGAATGGTAAAGATAATATGGCTTATATACACAATGGAGTATAATTCAGCTGTACTGAAGAATGAAATTATGTCATTTACAGGAAAATGGAATTGGAAGACATCACCTTAAATTAAATAACTCAGACACAGGTAGATAAGTATTTCGTGTTTGCTCCCACATGTGGAAAAAAACAAGGAAAACAGCAACAAATGCTCTGAAAGTAGAAAAGAGATTACTACAGACTGGAAAGCTTCCTGAAGAGGAAGATGGAAGGTGAAAATATACGGGATGGATGTGATCAACACACAATATATGCACCTATGGAAATCTCACTGTGAACCCTGTTACTGGACATCATTAATATATGTTAATAGTTACACAATTAAAAAGTGTTTTTGCAGATTCCTCGGTATCCTTTTAGTGGAGTAAAATGAATTAGATAACTGAATAAAAAGAACAAATTTTCTCTGATTATTCAATTCACTTTATTCTGACTTTCTGCTCTATAATTTTTATTTTGATTTTAAATATCAAATAACCACAGAGAAAAAAACAAAATATTCAAGAAAAATCGTGACTGGCTCTGACACGTCTGTCTCATTTAACTGACATATTACTCCTAGATCAGTGAGTGCAAATCTTTTAGAAATGAGTGCCCAAACTGCAACCCAAAACCCACTTATTTATGGCAGGAGTGTCAACACTGTGATTAAACCTCAATAATGAGGTTATAGTATATAAAAAATAAAAAATAACTCACATATTAGCATGTTTTGTCTTAAAAGAAAAACAAGTAACATGTGTGCCATAGGTTCACCACCACTCATTAACTGTAAGTTTATTTCTTAGAATTCAAAACTTAGAAGCATTGTCTGAGCCAATACATTGGTATTAAAATTATAGTTACAGTATACAATTGTGTATCAAAGAAGCAATTTAGTATTGTGCTTCCACCTATTAACTTTCTGGAGGATAACCACTGGATCTTTGATTAATCAAAGAAAAAGAAGAAAAAAAATCGCAGGGAAGCAAGAATGGTTCAAGATATACAAATGTAACATATCACATAAACGGAAACAAGGAACAAAATATCATAATAACCTCAATAGAGTCAGAAAAAGTCTTTGACAAAACCCAACGTCTTTTCATGATAAAAACCCTGAAGAGAATAGGTATACAGGTTCCTTGTGTCAATCTGATAAAAAGCCATTTATTCAAAACCTACTTTCAACATCATATTAAGTGGGAAAAAACTGAAAGGGTTTCCAACTAAAATAAAAAACAAGACAAGAATATCCATTATTGCTGTTCAGTATTTTACTTGAAAACATTATCAAGCGCAGTTAGGCAAGAAAAGGAAATAAAAGAGATACACAGGAAACGAAGAAGTCAAATTATAATTATGTGAAGGTAGCATGATTCATTACATAGAAGATCCAAACAATACACCAAAAATCTCTTAGAATTAAACAAAATCAGTTAATGTCCTACTACCCTGTTTTGCAACTCTGTTTTATTGTTATTTTTACTTCTTTCTCTTTAAAAAAAAAACTGAAATGTTTAGGTATTCATCATAGCCATGAGAAAAACTGAGAACCTTTAAAGAATTTAAGTTTTTAGAAGAAAATGTGATGCTTTGACTCAGAATTCAATACAAATAATAAACAAAATATTTCAAAAGCAAAAAAAAAGTAATCTATCAGGATACAAAATCAACACACAAAAATCAATGGTGTTCTTATACACTAATAATGAACCTACTGAGAAAGAAATTGGGGAAACAATACCATTCACAATAGCACCAAGAAAAATTAAATACTTAGGAATTAACCTAAGGAAGTGAAAGTTCACAATGAAAACTACAGTGCTCTAAAAAAGAAAATTGAAGAGAACAGGCAGGACTAATATAGTCAACGTGGTCACATTTCCAAAATCAATGTACAGATTTAGTGCAACCTCAAAATCCCAACAGCTGGAGAACACTACCTACAACTCATGTGCAACCAAAAGACACCCAGAATAGCAAAAACAATTCTGGGTATAATGAGCACATCAAGAGGCATCACAGTCCTGGGCTTGAAGTTGTGTGTATTATAAAGGCTACTGTGATTAAAACAAACAGCATGGTACTGGCATAAAAACAGACATTAGATTAACAGAACATAAGATGTAGAAACAACCCCAAACACACTCATCTATTTGATCTTTGACGAACCCAAAAACATCACTGAGGAAAGGTAGGATCTTTAATAAATAGTGTTGAGAAAATTGGCTATCCATACGAATATAGACCCATATCTCTCAACATATACTAAACTAAAATCAAACTAGATTAAAAAACTAAATTAGAACAGAAACAGTCTGCTGGGAGACAAAATAGGTAAAACTCCTGAAGTCACAGGTATATGGGAGGTCTTTCTGATCAGAAACTCAGTTGCACAGAAAATAGTACCAAAAAATAAATGGGATCGTATCAAATTACAAAGCTTATTCACAGGAAAAGAAACAACCAACAGAGTGAAAAATCAACATATACAATGAGAAAAATTTCTGTCAGCTATTCTTCAAACAGAGAACTAATCTCTAGAATCTATACAGAACTTAAAAAAAAAAGACTCCCCAAAATAAAAGACCCAGTCAGAAAATGGGCACATGAAATGAATAGATATGCCACAAAAGAAGTACAAGTGGCCAATAAATACTACATGAAAAAATGCTCAACATTGCTGCCCATGAGAGAAATGAATTTTAAAACAACTCTGGGATTTCATCATCTCCCTGAAAGAATGGTAAGCATCAAGAAATCAAAGTAACAAACACCAGTGAGGATGCTGGAAAACAGGAACACCCTACATTGTTGGTGGGATGTAAACTAGTGGAAATTATATGAAAATCAGCGTGGAGATTCTTCAAAAAATTGAATCTACATATTTCATTTGAGCCAATTATTTGCCTTCTATGTATCTTTCCCAAAGAGTTAAAGACATCATATTACGGTGAATTGGGCATACTCATATTCATAGCAGCATAATTCATAATAGCTAAATCTTGGTATTAGTCTATATATCCATTCACAGATGAATTAATTAAGAAAATGCGGCATTTACACATACTGGAGTATTACTCTACCATAAAGAAAGATCTTGAGTCACTTGTACAAAAATGGGTGTACCTTATGCCCATAACGTTAAGTGAAATGAATAAGATACACAAGTTTAATATCACATGGTTTCTCTTACATGAGAAACTCAAAGTATAAATAAAGAGGAAAATTAGAGATACCAGGAAGTAGAGATAGATCTTTGTCAAAGGGGAAGTAGGTCAAGAGATGGAGGAGAGGGCAAGGAGAGGGAATGAAAAAAGGAATTAAAATGTGTTATGTACATGTATCAACACCATACAAGGAATGTAAACCTTATGTAATTCAAACATGTATAAAAACAAAAAAAGGAAAGCGATCAAAAGATGAATGAAAGGAGGAGAGAGGAAAGTGAAACAGGATGAAAAAGGAGTTAAGATGTATTATCCGTATGTACCAACTCCCAGAATGGAAGTAAACTTTATGTACCACAAATATACACTAATAAAGAAAGTGATCTGGAAAAAAAAAAGAATTGGGAGAGGTGATGGCAAATGCAGGAAAATCAAATATATACCTGAAAAAAAAAAAGATACTGTTCTTTGGGGAAAAAAAACCCCAAGCTGAAAAACCTCAAGTTGATTAAAAATAAACCTATTATCTGAATAAGCACGGAAAATGCATTTCAGAAGTACCAATAGTTTCACAGCTGAACCAAATTAGATAATATAAGTTGATCTCAGTGCTGTGCCTCAAGTACCAATATAGCCAAAAATCAATAGTCAGCTTACCTTTAATGAAAGCATTTTCCAGGCCTGATGACAAACTATTATCTTTTAAATTTACTACCTATGTTCTTTGCTCCATTATGGAATGTATGATGCCCTTAAGAATGCATTTAACATCAAGAAGGTGAATATACTAAGAAACATAGTTTGGAATTGTTTAAAGTACTTGGCCTCACAAAAAAAAAAGCACTTGTGTCTCTTAACATGCATGAAACTAAAATCAAAATGGATCAAAGATCTAAATATTAAAACAAATATTTAACCCACTGGAATTTAAAATAGGTAATGTTAGGTAAAATTCTCGAAGTCATGGGCATAATCAAGGACTTTTTGAACAGAATTGTAATTGCACAAGAAATAGCAGCAAGAATTAACAAATGTGATCCTATCAAACAAAACCTTATGCACGGCAAAGGAAGGAACTAACAAAGTGAAGAGGCAACAACCTACAGAATAGGAAAAAATTTTGTCAAGTATATCTCAGACATAGAATTTAAAAACATAATATTAAGGGAAAAAAGTCAGGCCCAGAAGTTTAAATACCGTATGCTTTCTCTCATTTGCGCAATCCAAAAACAAACAAAGTAAAGGGCAAGCTAAAAGATTGAAAACAAGAAACGGAGAGATAGATCTTACATAAATGGGAAGGAGAGCAAGAGACTGGGGTTGGGGGAGAGGAGAAGGGAAAGAGGACATTAAAAGAGCTAAGATATGTAACTTACATGTATCAGTTATCCATGCTGATGTAATCGTTTTATGAACTAAAATAATAATAATAATAAATATGGGAAATCAGAGATAGAGGTAGGCAGGAGGATAGGGAAGGAAAGGGGAATAAAAGGAATCCCCCTATTATATTAAGTGCATGCATCTACTCCCTAAACTAAATATAAGTATCATGTGCAGCAAACACGTACTATTAAAAAACATTTTAAAAACAGAAAAAGTACCAGGATGGTAGTACACAACTGTAAACCCAGCATTTGGGAGACTGAGGCAGGAGGATTGATATGTTTGAGGTCAGCCTAGGCTACATAGTGAGTTCAAGACCAGCCTGCACTACATAGTGACACTTGGTCTCAAAAAAAAAAAGAAAGAATAAGAAGCAGAGGACACATTTCCAGTGCACTCTGAGGCAGTACATTGTCAGTTAAACATATGCACGATCATAGCATCAGTTTACCCTTTGAACAACTACATACCAGGATTGAGAAATTTTCCCGGAAAATTTAACAACATATTGACAGAACACTTCTCTAAGAGATTTCATTTGGCAGAATACAACATTATTAAATCTGAAACAAAGCCCACCATGTTTAATTTCTAATTTCCATATTTTGTATTTTAAAATATTTTCATGCCTTGAAAGGTTTTCATTCTGGAAGCATTAATGTCATGAATATCATTTGGTTTCTCAGCTGACGTTGTTACTATTTAATATTTAAAGTATATTCTCTGTTTTTAAACTGTAAATTTGTGTTTTTAAGCTTATTCCAGCATATAAAAGTTATAGTTAAATGAGTAACCTAATTTTGAGGGTAAACTTTTCAGAGCAGGAAAAAAATGAAATTAGTTTAAAAAATTCTCTACCTTTTTTTTTCTCTTCATGAAACAGCTATACATTTATACATACAATATATTACAGATTTTATATGTGTTGTCAATTTAATCACTCTCTGGGCATCTTGAACAGTATCTGGAAAAGTAAGTAGACATAGGTGTCCCAAACAGCACCAACAGAAACTTCCTCCTCTTAGGAATTTTCTAATAAGATCGTTTTGCTGTGATTTTTACTTTGTCAGTGCAATAAGCACACATTTTTTGAAATGTCTGAATCGTATAACTTAATAGCTAAAGTTCTTTAGCCCCATTATGAAGTATTACTGAAATTCCTGAATACAGATTCCACTGATCAGTTTTTAGTTAGCAAAAACACTTTGTCACTTACTCTTTAGTAAAAATACAAAGCGAACCCAGCATTAAGGAAAATCATCTGTGAATTTGTCACATTCCATGACTTTATTATATTACAGACATTGGGCAAATATTTACTGAGCAACATAACATATAGGTGCAAAATATTTTAATACTACAAAATATTATAGAGAATGTATGCGATATTTAGAATATTTCCCTATATATATTTTAGTATAAACAGAAAATCTTATTTTTACTTTATTGAGAGAATTTCTGAAGCAAAATGGACATTGTCTCTGCTGTCATAGATTTAACCCTCTAATATTATATAATACTAATATTGCACCACAATTCCAGTACCTAAAGTAATGATATTAGAAATATTATTGTCATAGCTAGCATTTTTCCACACTTTTTCTATAACACATTATGTTAAAATACTTGCATCTTAATTGAACCAAAGTATTATTTTGGCCCCCTTCCCATAAAAAATTATGAAAGAAGACGATTATACAATAAATATTATCAAACCTTCAACATAATACAGGATGTTTATAATTAACAGAAAAGAAAAAAAGACAAAGGTAAGTCCTGCAATTGCCTCATCTCTCAGTTACAATTTCTTAACTATGAAGTAGGAGGTTAGTAAATAAAGCTGAGTACAGGAACCTAAATTGCAGAGACAAAGATTTGTGAGTAGGAAAGCAGATGCAGAAGAAAGAAATGGGGCAGAGTTGCTGATAGAGTTATCTAGAGATCATCATGAAATTGAATAGGGTTTGTTGGGTCTCTGAGTCTGGCTGAATGAAAAACTGCATATAATTAAGAAGAATACCATCACAAGATAGAAAACAGAAAAATCCAATTTAAGAATTAAAATAATATAAAGTAAGCAAAACACTGGAAAATTACAAAGGAATGATGAAAGATACACTGAATGGAGGGAAAAAAAAAAACACTCAAAAAGTCATTTTAGCCAAGACGTGTTTCTTAGGGTCTTCTATTGTTGGAATCTTCTAGATACAATGGGGTGAATCATAGCTGGATCCTATGTTGACTCCCCTCAGCTCACCCAAACAGTTGGGAACAGCATGCAAGCAACACACCATGATTTTTACTGAGCAAGTTAAGGAAACCTTGGGTGCAGAGGTGCTGTATCTCTGGAGGCTGATACATAGTCTCCTGACTGTGTGGCGAATGCCAGAATACCTTCCCTGGCCTAGGTTTGGTGGTATGTAGATCACCCCAGACAGGCAGGCACTTACTGTGAAGATTTTTACATTGCAATTCCTGTGAGTGTACCCAGGGTTGGAACTGCAACAAGCCCAACTTGTGCACTGAGTTCTGTAGATTATGGACCTTGCCAGTGAGATATGGACCCACTGCACAGGTCTCTCAGGCTGTATTCCTGGAAGCAGGACCTATGCTGACGTGCAACAAACCCTGTTCCCACAGACCAAATTTTGATAGTGTAGGCCATGCAAGATGGGCAAATATTCAGTTTGAAGGTTTTGGCTCTATGCTCCTATGTGTGTGTTCCAGCTACTGCACATCTCCAGAATGCCTCTAAGAGAGAGAAAAACAGGCCAACTGCCACGTTCTTCCTGGGGGGAAAACCACAGGAACTGAGCCATTTGGCATTTTTAGAACTGGCCCCTTCACAAAACTGTGCATGACTGGTTGTGCTTCTCATCACAGAGAGAGAGAGAGATCACTGACCACAGTGCCTTCAACTCCCATCCCATCACAGCCCATGCCTCTCACTTCATAACCTTAGGGAAGATTTGTGTCAAACACTCCCCAAGACACTACTGTCTCTTTTTGGCCATCTCCCACTTAGTGTGACAGGGCATTCCCACAGACTCAGAATTTCTACTTTTCCAGTTTT
>RJWT010043742.1:0-11914 GCA_004365215.1 Cuniculus paca
ATGTGATTTGAGAAAATTTCCAGGCAGCCAAGGCTCAAGGTCTTTAACTGAAATGAAAATTCTTCAGATCAATTAGTTGCCTTAACTGAATTATCATTTTCTGTTGACTGTTGGCTATTTTATGTCAATCAGGATAAGGCAAGATAATTTTTAATTTCCAACATGGAAAATATTGTCATATATCATATCAATTTTGCTTAAAAAATCATAACTTCAGATCTAAGTACCTTATTTTTATAGTCCATAGTGCATTCTATTCAAACTTATATTTTGTAGTCTGTTGATTTCCCTGTCCACTTTCAAAAAAGCTGGCTACATTATTGGAATAATACTCATTATTTCTCATGATAATCTCGTCTCTTTTCACTTCAACTGAAATATATCGAGAGTCCTCTATGTTTAGAAAAATGATTTTATGTGTGTTTTATTTCACCCCATAAGCCTAAAAACACTGATAATAAAGTCAAAGAAGCCATCAAGATCAGTCTAAGTACTTATAATAGGTAGTTATTAGCAAAGATAAATCATAACACCTTTTCAATTTATTTAAAAGGAATAATACAAAAAGAAATCAGAAAATTTATTTTTTATAAAAATTATAGCACTAAAAAGATTTTAAGAATAGATTTTCATTTTCAAACAGAAGATGCAAAGCGTATAGAGAACCCATACACGAAGCATACATATAGAAAATAGATAAAAGCAGAATAGAGACATGAGAAAGCGACAGTGAGAATGAGAGAGATTCCAAAATAATTTTGGATTATTTTCTATAATTATCCTCTCAAGATCTTGTATTCATCCAGAACTTCTCTTACTTTATATTAACATTTTTTAAAAAGAGACTTGTAAAATAATATCATACTCTTGGTAGGTCATCTTTATATCCTGAATTTAAAACAGTTTTTATTCTTCCATTTTATAGACAGAACATCTCTATTTCCCTTTCCTGACTTCACAAAATGTGTTTTGCATCTCAAATATGACTTTTATGGCTACACTTTGGAACTCTTTTCAATATTCCCAATATTCTTCCACAATAGAAATATTTAACCTTGTGGCTACTGCTCCCTGTTTATAATCTTTTATTGGTACTCGGCAAAAAAGTTATACTTGCACAAGTTTATTGAATCTGGTCTGATAATACATCTTTTGTAATAATGACAATAATACTATTCAGTATTTTACAGCATTTTAGTCTTCAATTCCTCTTCCATATAGCTTTTCATTTCATAATTATGGCCTCCTTAGGTGTAGTGAGCACACGTATCAATCTGTTTTACACCTAGAGAAGTGGATATTAAATGAAGTTTAACTCAACTAAAACTAATGATGCATATCTGACTATAATTCTAGTTTAGGAAACTTTGCCTTAAAAAGTTTTGTTAAAATTTATCATAGATATGCATACCAAAATGAATACATAATTATGAAAATCACCATTTCACTGCCTATTTCAGGTTTATATATGCACTAAAGCCTTAATTCTCAAGATATAAAAACATTTAACTATTAGAATCAGAAATGTTAAAACTTGATATAAGCTTCAATGTTCATGTTGTATTAGCAGCAATTTTTGGCCTCCCTGACCTGAATCTGTAAATTCTTTTATTAGTATCTATTTGCTTTATTTCAGCATGTATCTATAAACAAGAAACTCACATCTCTGTTATTCATTCTTTACACAAGCCTGTATTTGGACACAGAACATACATGTACATGTGCATATTTTAAAACATATTTATGGATAATATTTTATGCAAAAACTTGTAAACATGCAGATACGCATATGTATATACCTATATATAGACATAGACTCCTAAGATTTGCATTGGGACATGAAAATATCAATGTTAATTAGGCCTTAATAATATTCTTAGAACTTACCAGGCTTTGTAAAGTCAAGTGTCTTATAAGTATTAGTTGAATTTTTCCCCACAAATACATCATAAGATAGATAATTGACTGCATTTTAGAACTGAGAAGATTGAGGCTCAGAGAAGTAAATCAAATAATTCAAGAAATCATGACTAGTGCAGAAATTGAATTGATTCTGAGGGAAACTGGCTCCAGAGTAAATATTTTCAACTACTATATTATAGTTTCTTGTTCATATGTCCCTATTCACCTTAATTATTGTCAGAATTAAACACACTGATCATCTTTGTGGAGAAAAAGCTACACTAATTTACAACTACAAAACCCTTGAAATATTTATCTATGATGATGAATTCTCAAATACTTGGATGCTTTTGTTTCCAGAGACTCAAGTTATTTTATCATATAAAACCTAAGGTCAAGGTACAAAGGTGACTTGAATTGTTTACATTGAACATATAAGGACAGCCCACACTTTCAATGTCAGTATCTTTCGTATAAACCAGTATTTTTGAGATTTTTAAAACCAAACAGAGGTCTCTGATAATACCTTGAACTTTGCATTTTTAATAGAATATTTCAAATCCTCTCCTTTCTATTTTATTGTTCTCATATCCATAACCTTAATTCATGACCTCTCTCAGGTTGACTCTTTATTCTCTTCATTTCTGAAATCCTTGAGTCTAGCATGTATGTATACTGAACAATCTCCAATGCTGCTGCTAGAGGAAATGAGAAGTTATATTGACAGTGCTCCCTTGCCCTTTTTCCCATTTCATACTTGATGTAAGAAATGCCCTCTTTTCCCAATCTGACAAACTTGGTAGTATCAGTTAATGACTAATTGTTCTCCTACAACAGAGTGCTTCTTGTGGTATCTTACTATTTGAGAAGTCTGCCTCTTGTTATAGCAGATACTGTTTTCTCCAGGGGATGCCCATCTTCATACTCTCCATACTCATACTTCAGGTTTGGGATGTTTTTATTATGCTGCTGAATGTAAAGTTTATAATTTTGTACCTTATCAACAGTGATAGTTTGAACTCTTTCCTTTGACTTCTGCCAGGGGTCCCAGGCACTGTATATTACATAGGCACTATGTGTAATACACCTGTGCGTACATCCATGTTTTACTTGTAATATAGATGCATGCATGTAAAACAAATATAAACAAGAGATTCACTTATATATGTGTTTCTATACATTTTTCTTAATATCCATGTGTATCAATCATTTATCTCAGTCTAACCTATCCATGTTAGTCTATGGTAGGGTAATGTAATTTAATAGTTGCAATAGTTAAACCAGAAATTTTCACTTGTTTTAGTAAAATAAACATTCTTTTCTTGTTAATGTAAGATGGACTAGAATATTGACCTTACCAGCTTAATGACTATTATGGAAAAGACCTTTTCATCTGGTACCTGTCAGAAGTTACCCACAAAGTCATCAATGAATTCCATTCAAACTATTAGAATGAAACTTTTTTTAGAAGGCCTGGAGCTCCACTATGAGAGGTGTGCTGTGGCACCTCTGCTTGGAGTCTGTTTGTTAGGATGTGGTCACTGCACAACTAACAGAAAACAGATTAAAAAAAGAAATTGAACTTTGTATCTAGGAAGAGAAGAAACAGTTTCTGCCCTAGAAACAAAAATGATTTAAATATGTTTTACATAGAAACTATAACTCTTTCACAGCTGGATAGTTGAAATTCAACTAGAACACCAGACATTGTCTGAAGTTCTGCATAGAGTTATAAATTTGTTAAGAAGGTAGAAAATACAAATAATGCCAACAAAAGTGAAACTTTCTATTGTAATTTCATATTAAAGCTTGAAAATTGCTACTGGATGCTTTTATAAGGTTGCCTCCTCCCCTTTTTCAAGTATATCTTGGGTCGCTCAACTGTGAATTGTTTAAAAGAAGCACACTGCAGAAGGTAGAGGACTATAGATCCTGATTTGTATGGATCTTTCATCTTAAACTTACCTTTAATTGTAATAAAGATTAAATGTTTGAGATAAAAGAAATTCATCTCTATATTTCAGGAGAGTTTACTTTGAAGACAATTATTTCTCAATTCTTTTTGTCTGCTTTCATTAATGTCAGTTATTGCAGAATTATATTCTTCTAGCAGGAAAGTAAAAAAGGTTTCCAATACTATCAAAAGGCTTGCATAAATATGTATTTATTATAGAAATACTATATGACCTTCCCACTAGATTTAAGTGACGAAAAGAAAATATTTTGGAATAGCAGGGCATTTTAATGGGACATGGTTTCATAAGGGAGGAAATGTAATATGAATTCCAGGTGGCAAAGAATAGTGCTTTATTGAACTCTGCTATAGTGACACCTCATTGAGATGAAAGAAATAGAAAAAAGAGAAATTGTGGGAAGTAGCTTGCATTCGTGTTCTCATATGTAACAAATACTTTACATACACAGAAACTGAGATAAAAGACATAAAAAAATTTGAAGCAAGGGCACAAATTCGAATGTGAAGTTACATCTGTCTGATTCTTAAGCCCATATTTCTTTTATTTTAAAAAAGCAAAACAGAAAAATGATAGAAATGATACAGAATCTCAACAAAAGTAGGAAATTAACACTAATTAATATATTATATATTTTTATCCTAGAAGTAGTTGTTCAGATTACAAGATTTAGGCACAAAAAATGATCAAAAAATCAAACAATGAAAGCACAAACTGTTCTTTTGAATGAACTTGCAGAGATTTACTTATTTTATTTGACAGAATGTGAAGGAATTAGTATCTTATCATGTTGCATTTTAGTAAAATACTTAGGTGTGCTTTATATTATTATTATTTTTTTTCCCAGCACCGGAGATTAAACTCACAACCTTGTGCTTGCTAGGCAGGAGCTTACACTACTGAGCGGAATCCCCTGCACTTTATATTATTATTTTTTATTTTAAAGAGATTAAAAGAAAACAAAACTATAATCACAAATCAAAACAGTAGAAACACTACAAGATTTCAAAACAAGCTGATGAGAAATTAACAATAGTCACTATATTACATATTGTTATTGTCTAAATAGTTGCCCAAATTACAAGATACAGGCAGGCAAAACAGATCAAACAATATAAGCAATCACAGTTTCTTTCCCTGAACTAATAGATCAATAGTACAATTATCTTAGCTATCTTGTGTATATATGTACATATTTTTCCCTTTCTTCTTTTCTCTGTTTTCCCATCTTCACAGACGTGCTGTGCTCTTTTTCCTCTTTGCACATCTATTAACATATTGTGTCCCTAAAGGTCTATTATGTAAACATTAAGACCACAGATTCTTTTTTAAAAGACTAATTACACGATTACAGAAATTGATACACATGTGACTTCCTAATAAGAGATATGTCATTCTGCTTCTAACCAATAATAATCTCTATTTAAAGTTCCTTGTGCACTTTCTGTATGATAGGTCAAACTGGACAAACAGAATGAATGCATAAACTGGAGCATAAAGAATTATCAGACTGAAACTTAGGAATATATTCTCTTTAAAAGAAGCAATTATGTCTCATTCTTAAACATCAGTCAGCATTTGGATCTTTGTTAGCTCTTACCCTAACACAATTTCAACCATTTTAGCATTTTAAAATATGCTGTAATGGCACTTTTCCAACATAAATGTATTGTTTTTAAATAGAAGCTATTTCCTTCCATTATCAATATGCATTAAAACTGTTGAACATAAACTGAAATATGGTATTTGTAATTTTAAATGAAACTGTTTTTGCATAATTATTTGGTTCAACAATACAGAGTGTGTAATACAAGTCTTTCCAAAACGTCATAAATATTCATGATCTGTTTATTCCACTTAAAATATAATCTGAATGTATGTTGCTTTTCTTTGTATTAAGAGTTCTTTAAAAATGTGCTCATTTTGATACATGTTTTTGAATTTCAAAAAGACAGAAAGAAAATCATATGCTAAAATAAGTAATTAGTTTGTATGTTGTATCGTATTTCTGGTGCACAGCGTATTATCCTTCGTATATAGTACACTGAATATACAAAGATAGAGGGTAACACTGATATTGATTTTCAGGGAAGGTATGGAATATGACAAGAGGAATACATGGATGCTATTTGACCCATGGGAAGGGACCTAACTTCGAAAGGTGAATTATGTAAAACTCATGAGAGGAAAAACCTCGACTGTTTAAAAGTTTCAAAGCATTGAGCAGGTGAAAAATTAAAATAAGGGTATTATCCATTACCTGGATAATATAATTCTTCTTAATTCATATAGATAGCAATAGTTCTATCGGTAAAACATTTTTCATACATGTAACTGCACTATTGAAAAGAGATATTTAGTGAAAGGCCAAAGGGTACTTTCATTCTTCAATTTAATTTTTGCAAATTTTTTCCTCCAAGGAAAGCTTCACAGATGTTCCAGTTGTGTATACAATGCTTTTAGGGTTGTTTACATGGTTGTTTCAAAGTGGGTTGTGGGACATTTCAGAAAAATATATGCTTAAAGTGGTAGACTTAAGTAATGTCTTGGAGAAGTGAAACATCAAGTACGAGATTTTTAAAGTTTTTTTTTTCTTCTTGGAAAGTTTTTGTAGTCAATGAAGTTATCTACTGGTGAAATTTAAAGACACATATAGATTATTTCAGAACTCTATTGTCAAGACTTGTAAAATATAGTCTAATGAAAGAGCAATGGCCTGGCTCTATCTCCAAATCCAGTTCTGATTTATACTATAAGTATCTTCGTAATGCTAATAATAATCTGGGAACAGCCATCACAAGGCATTGTCTGGAAAAGATTTAAGTTTTCTATATTAGCTTATTTGAATTCTACTTTCTTAGAGATCATGTTTAACACTTGTTATGGCTTTTGTAAGAAACTTGAAAATCACCACTTAGAAGCATCATGCTTAAATGTCTAGAAAAACCACATTCAAATGTAATTGTTATACTTTTTATTTTATTACAGGTCTCTATTCTGCCTTTCACTTAAAAAGTGAAAGTTTTCTCTAGATTATAAATGCTTTCCATTATAGGTTCAGATTAAAGTTTAAAAACAAAAGTTGTAAGGTAATCCAAAATATCAACTATGCATCATAGGTCAATTCCTTACTATTGCAAACTCTACAATTATATTGGAATCCATTTTCTCATATTTAAAAACAGTTCCAAGCATAAGTAGTAAGCACTAACTTCTGTTTATCATTTTAAGCCATGAATATTCTTCTCAAGCCTTCACTCCTGCTGTGTTCTAAGTCAGCCTCTCATTGCCACTAAAATATTGTCCATATAAAATTATACTTTAGTTTTGCTTAAATTGTCTTGAATGTTTTTTTCCCTTGTCCTGACTCTGTAAAATGTTCACACAGAGCAGACATTCCTACTGTTCCAAGTGCTCCAAGAGATCATTGAAAAAAGCAGCAGACTGTAAACTGAATGGACTCTTCTTATCTTAGAAGGATGAAGGCCCGAGCAGCCCTGCTGGGATTTGAAGTGTTGGTTCCAGGGAGTCTAGATATTTCAAACCAGACGCTTACACAACCCATTTTTCTCTGGCCTTATGACTGAATACACTAATTCATTTACCATTCAGAGTGTCCTTCTATAATTTATGCCACACACTGACATGTATTTAATTCTATAAAATATCTGGAATACAATTTGTTTGAAAGATAATATATACAATAAACCATAATGTATTTTAGGAGGCATTTTGGAATAAAAATAAATACAAATTGAAGAAAATTCTTATTAATACGCATTTATATGGCACTTCATGTTTACAGATGGTTTTTCTGTCATTTTTTATTAGTTGAATGTGCCAAATCTCTCTGGGCTCAAAGTGCTTCTTAAGTACATCTCCGGACTTTATCCCCATGGAGTCTAGACTTATGGGGTCAAATGTTGCAAAGTCTTTCTGGAAATGTTGTATCCTAAAAGCTATTTAAAAATTTCAATGTGATGGATGAAAGTACATCCAAGACAAGTTTTCACTTAAATATCTGGTTATGAAGAAATAAGAAGAAATATATGGACACTATTACTGTTATACGTAAAGCTATGTCTTATGTTAGTATTAGGGTCACTTGACTATCTTGGCACCTTGCCCATATTCACAGGACTAAATACAAAATACCATACAGGGAGTAAGTCAAGCGTTTCCCATAGTTCTTGTATTAAAAAAGCATCTAATGAACTACAGTTATTCTATGTTGGAGCTACTACTGTAAACTCTTGCTGTTCCAGAAGTATTCCAGTTTGCAGATGACAACTGATAACTTTTTGGTCTCATGATCCACTTAACAACACCTGAATTTTGGAAACATGTCATTTGCCAGTAATTTTTATCAGAAAATCATTTATGCTTTCAGAAAAGTTTAGTAAATAAAATCTGAGGGCATGTATTAACATGGGAAGATTCTGTGATAGAACTCAAGGGCAAATGATGCTATATTAATCATATACCTCAAGATTACTAATTTTAGAACAGGTATAAAAGTTCAATATGCTATCACTATTCATATCCTGTAATATTTTAGCAATACATTTATATTATTTCAAAGGTGAATTTAAGAGAGATTCAAATAAGTTTTAGTATTACTAAGTAATTTACATTGATATGTGATCATAATTCACTCAATCTTTATGAATAATATGTTTCATAATCCTTAAAATTTGAATAAAAAGAAACACTCAGAAATATTTTGTGATTAGATAGAAATTAACACCTCGATAATAATTCTATTCTGACTCAAAATTTCACTTTAATTTTGTAATATTTTTCTGAGGATTAAATATACCTTATTCTCTGTAATCCTTGAAACTATCTAAAGTTTCAAAAATTGCACTGGTAGTATCTGTAAGGAAATATGCAAATGAAAGCAGCAAAATGTAGAAATATGAATTTGGAGAAGCTTTGTAATGAAACATTTATTTAAAGTGATTATAGTTTTTAAACTATTCTATTAAAGCAAATTAATTTATTTAAAACAAATTTAATTTAAAAATTAAATTAATTCAGCTAGTTGTATACTATTATCACAAGTAGAAAGAAACTGGGTGGTGGGGATTAGCATTAACTGAGGAACGAGGTAAGCTTGTTATGCTTACTGCTTCATGCACTTTAAGTATTGCAATAGTGGCAATAATCTTCATATTATAAAGGATTTGAGACTCAGAAAGTTAAATTATATCATTATGCATTACTGTTACCAACTCATGTTGTCTATTCATAGCGGAGTCAAGGTTGAAACTGAGGTTTCTCTAGCTGCAAGTCTGTGATTTTTCTGTAACATATACTCTCATTTTCAACATGAAGATTTTCCCAGTCTGCAAAGACATCCTAACCTGAATAATTGTTTCTAAAGAAATTACTGTTCTTCAGAACAGATTGAGACAAAAAATAAATTAACAATATGCATTTGTATATGTGTTTGTAATCAGGACAGAGAGAGGGAGAGAGAGATAGAGACAGAGAGATGGAAATACAGACTTCCATAAAAATATGAATTCATTTCTAGTGCATTGATCAAGCACCTCATACAACACAGTTCTGTGAGCCTTCCTGTTTTCTTCTTAGTACAATCCTTCTTAACCCTGTTGGCACCATTCTACTGAGAGCACCTCATCTCTGCTAAATTGCAGTAATAGTGCTTCCACAAAAACAACAAATTTAGTTAGCATAATTATGTCTAGCATGAAATTTTCATATATTGGAAACATTTGTAAAATTCATTTTATACTAATTACTTTGCAATGAAGCTTTAAGCATGTTTGTTCATTTAAAGTTCCAATGTATTTTGGTGATTTGGTAAATTCAGAAGGTTTTTTTCAGTTTTTATGATCCTAATATTTTTAGATAATGTTTTCAGTTGAGTTTCAGTCTACTTATCGGTTTAGCTTAGTTTTGGGTGTGGAGAATGGAAGCACAACCTGACGTGTGGATGGCACCAATCAATGGGCTTGTAACCTGGATGGAGTTATACTTACCTGACTGAGTAGTTAAATTTTAAACATTTTTTCTAACTAAATTGTTAGGAAGCAAAGCAATCTAACAGTAATTTTATTATGAAATATTATTCCAAAATGATGAAAGATTAATATAATTGTATAGATGAATAGTAAGACTTCTACAATTTTAAAATGATTTACATTTAACATGTTTTGCTGTTAGTTTCCATTTTGCATTAACATGATTTTCCTGCATATTTATGATTGAATGGTAAGTTTCACGGTGAAGAAAATATTTAACATTGATTAAGACATGTTTAAGTTTGAACTCATTTGTATAAACCAAGGCTTAATTTTTATAGGTTCTTCAACAAGCATAATAAAAAACTGAGATTAAGGGTGTGTGATAACTAAATTGGTTTAGCACAGTTCTGGATGAGGACAGGGGAAGCTCCACCTTGGGTGTGAATGGTACCAATCAATAGGCTTGTAACCTGGATGAAGTATAAAGGAACAAAAAGAAGGCAGGGTGCTGCTGGTGATTCCTGCCTGCTACCTCCTGCTTGCCTTTCCATGGACTGTTTCTTCGCTGCCATACCCCTCTGTTCTATCACTCTGCATGAGAGTCAGTCAATGATGTACTGAAACCTCTACAGACTGTTAAGTTGAAATAAACCTTTCCTTCTTTAACTTGTGGGTATTGGGTATTTTGTCCCATTAAGGAAAAAAGTAATTAATACAAATAGCGATATGAAAGGAGGAAGGTAAGAAAATGAAGGAAGGAATGCAGGAGAGAGAGATTAAAAGAAAGAAGGAAGGAAGGAAGAAAAGGATGGAGGGAGGAAAAGAGAATATGTGAAAATTAAGCTAAAAATGTTTGCTAAATATATAAGTATCTTCTCTTCCTAGATCACAAAATTGCAAATTATATTTTTATATTTTGAAGCATATCCTTTTACTTCATGAATATATATATATACTTAATAGTAATGTTTTTCTCATCTTATTCAATGCTGTATTAAAAATAAAATGTTACAGGTATATCATTCATTTTATCTTAAAGGAATAGGAAGATAATATTTGAATTAAATATTTTTCTTAGTATTAGATTTTTCAACACTTGCAAATGTAAGCGAGTTATTTAACTTCTCAGAATTATTTTTCTACATCTATAAGCTAAAAATGTGGAAATATTCTTTTAAAGTCTTTACAAATTCTAAGACTGTGAAAGGGAAGTGTGAATTCTGGTTCTAGAATATTTGCTGAGCAACTTGGTATTCCTTTTCATATACTTTCTATATAAAATCTAGATATAACTTCTACATCTGACTCCCTGCATACTTCTATAGCATTTTTATTACACTGCACTTCCTAAAGGAATCAATTAACATATTTCCTTTTTTCTTGCCAATTAAAAAGTTAATTTTAGAATAATAAAATATAATTTAATAATTTGAGAAGATTGGAAGCAAGTGTCCCCAGACTTAAAGTACATAAACATTATATAAAATTTTTGTGTGGAAAGAGGGAAAGTGTGGCAGGGGTAGATAGAAACAGAAAGAAACATAGGTGATATCCAGGTGCTTCAGGCAAGGAGCAATATGGAAATCTAGATAGTAAAATCCAGAAAAGATGTTTCAATAAGAATTTTTGAAGGTTTAAGTGTAGGAAGAAGAGAACCTGAGAAATCTTGAGCCTTCTATTTCTTTTGTAGTAATTGGTTCGTGTTCATGCTCCAGTTAATACAGCTAAGTGACAAATTATTAAAAGCATAGTGATACAAAACAAAAGCAATCACTCATTACATGTCAGGATATTTGTGACTTAAGAATTGAAGAATGATTAATTCTGAGTAATTCTGACTTTGGGACTCTCATAAAGTTTCAGTCAAGTGATGACAGTGAGTTGGGTCTTCTCAGTCACGTGTTTGACTCCTAGCTGAAAAGAAACAAATAGAAGAGGCCACTCAACAATTTTTCTTTATGTGGTTTCTTCAAATGAACCGGCTGGTGTATCTAAGGTGGTGTATACCTGACATGTGATTCCTCTAGCATTCACCTATTATAGGTA
>RJWT010043743.1:0-11899 GCA_004365215.1 Cuniculus paca
AAAAAGAAAAAAAAAAGCATATGTCTAAACATGCCAATTGAAACACAAAAACTGGCAAAAAGCGGTTAAAAAAACATGATTCAATGAAATGCCAAGAAATTCACTTCAAAATTACAACATGTAAATGGCACTACCCAACTGTAAGCCCAGCACCCTGGAAGGCTGAGGCAGGTTGACTGCAAGTTTGAGCCCAGACTTGTCAACATAGTGAGACACTGACTCAAGAAATAAAAAAAGGGTCAGTGATGTATATCAGTGCAAAGTCTATGTATTCAATCTTCAGAAACAGGAAAACAAAACAAAACAAAACAAAACAAAACAAAACAAAACGAAAAAAACCAAATCGTAAGTATAAAGTGAAATTAAAAGGGTGGAACAAACACCTTGAAAGCATTAATCAAATGTAAGTGACAATAGCTTTATCAATATCAGATAAAGGAAACTGTAGAGAGAGAAAAAAATTGCTATAACCAGAAAAGAACATTACATAATGATAAACGGTTCAGTTCATCAGGAAGATATAGTAATGTTAAATGTGTAAACAGCAAGGAAGAGAGGTATAAATATGTAAAAGAGAAATTGATAGAACTGAAAATAAAATAAATGTGCCTACAATTGTAGTTGGAGCTTTTAAAACTGCTCTCTCAAGAATTAAAAGAACAACCAAGTAGAAAATGAGCAAGGATATAGAACAGCTAAAAAACACTATCACACAATAAAATTTAATTGACATTTATAGAATATTTTCCACTCTAAAACAATGAACGCACATTTTTCTCTAGCATTCATGAAATATGTTATCAAGAGAGAACATACACTGTATTGAATGAATAAGAAAAGAACATGAAAGAGGACTTCCAGAACTGCTTCAGAAAGTGGTAAGAACTATGGAACAGTGTTTAAGGTAAGTGGGAGTATTCTGAAGAGTAATAATAGCAAAGTGTCTTTTAGTGTAATAAATTTTTAAAATTTAAACATTCATGGTATATTTTGATCAGATTCCATGTAAGCACTTCCCTAAGAAAACTAGCAATTTATTATTCTTTAAATGTTATACAAGCCACATTTTATTGTTTAAAATACAACTATGTGTGATTTACTAGTTTTTCTTAAACTAATGATCTTTATGATTGCATGCAAAATTATGCTGGACAATTTGAGATAAAGTAATTTACAGTTAAGCAATTTAGCTTTTGAAACGGTGATCTTAAAGACGAATTGTTAAAGGAAGAACAATATACACATGGTCAAGTCTATGAGAACTGGTAATTAAACAGGTTACACTTCATGAAAAAATTAAATTTAGAAGATTTCCATCATTTGTTATATTTGATATTATGTCAGCTAGACACAAATATGGAATGATAAAGCTAGTCACGCTTCTTCTCAGTATGATCCCACAACCTGAACTCTCGAGTTTTTACTTACTGCTTAATATTCTCTACAATGACATCCAAAACAAAGGACTTCATGTAATGTTAATATAGTTTAAAAATATTATCTTTGAAATCCAACAAAAGTTACACGTGATTGCTCAGAACTAGATATTCTAATATAACATTGTGAAAGACAAGGTAATCTTATAGGTCTTCCCAGAAGACAGGAATTTACTTAGTAGTCATTGCTGGTATGCAACCTAAGCAAGATCTTTCCCTACAAGTCTTTTACAGTAAGGCCTCAGACATTTTATACTGCAATTCACAGATATAGCTGATAGAATAAGTAGGACTCACCAATTGTAATCCAGTCGAGACTGATGAAGCTGCTGCTGTTTAAGTAGCAGCTTTGTCTCCTGCTGAGCTAGCAGATGCTGAAGGCGTTCTTTTTCAATTTCTAGCTCCATTTTCTGAAGCATCAGTTGTTGCCGTCTATCTTCTGAGAGTTGCTTTTTGACTTCAGTTTCACTGGGTTGCAGTGTTCCTTTTCTGTACATGATAGATGCCCAAGAAAGCCCACAATAACTGCATGATTCTGGATGTGTCTTAGAATATTGAAAGGCCATGTTTGTAGGATGGAGCTCATGAACATAATCTTCATTTTCAGAAAGTCTATGACCACAACATTGTCTAGATGGAGTAGGCCTAAGGTGTGGACATTCCTTAATCTTCAGTTCTTCTGGTGGAGCTTCTGTTGGGGCTGCATTCACTGAATTTTTCCCTGGATATTCATAATTACATGTTGTCATCTCAGATGGCAGCCTCTCTAGATCTTCCTTGGGATGAGAAAGGGTTCTTGGTTTCAATGAATTATTCCTAAACTCCATAAGGGATTCTGAAGTCAAGTCCTGGTTTGCAGACTTGGGCCTTTGCTTGGTTTGATAGTAGGTTTGTGGTTTGGCTACACTCAAGTAGGAGCCATCCAATTCCACAGATGAAGACTGAAGAGTACTTTTTCTATTGGTTATCTACAAAAAAACACACATGTCACATGTCAAATAAGAACACAATAAAACAAATCTTTTCTTTTGATTTTTTTCAGAACTTAAGAATATATGCTCATTAAAAAAAAAAAAAAAAGGAATGGCACCCAGAATAGATTTCCCTGGGCTATTTGCTTTCTTCCCCAGTCAGACTTTAGCTATTCCCTGTTCAGAAAAGATTAACTTTCCACAAGGACTGGACAGAATTGAATGATTTTGTGAGTCGTTGGCCATTTTTTAAATTTTATCATTATTCTATTAGAATTATTAGCACCCATTAATTGTAAAATGAGTTCATGATAATTTTTTTTTATTTTAAAGAGAACAGAACAAAACAAAACAAAGCAGAGTAAAACACAACAAAGAAGGTCAGAACAGAACAATGCAAGCAATACAGGACTTCAAAACAAAGCAACAGGAAATCAACAGTGGCTACCAAAGTGTCTTGTTTTCTTCAAAATGGTTGTTCATACCTTCACACACAAGAAATTCAAACAACACAAAATAATATAAAAACCAATCAAAACAAAAGAATGTAAGCATTACAGGCCTTCAAACCAGACAATAAGAAACCTACAATGGCTACCATAATGTCCTTTGTTTTCTTCAAAATAGCTGTTCATACCTTCTCACATATTGCAATCAAATAGTAGAAAACAGACTTAAACCAATCAAATCAAAGAATAAAAGCATTATTGAACTTCAAAATATGATAAGAAATCAGCAATGGCTACTATAATGTCTCGTTTTCTTCAAAGTAGCTGTTCATATCTTGATACTTAATAAAATCAGTTCTCATAAACTCTTTAGGAGTAGTTCTAGGCATACATAAGCCTATACATGTACATCCATCCTTTCTGTGTTACAGAGAATAGTAGAAGAAAGCACAAGAAAAACAAGAAACAATAAAGACAAATAAATAACAATAGAGAGCCCAAAACAATAACAATATAGGCTTTCTAAACAAGGAAGTAGGAAGATACCAAAGGTTATTTTGTACAGTTAACTTCAAAAGAGTTACTCAGATTACCAGATATAGACACACAAAATTGGTCTAATCCTATGAATGTTAATTGTTTTGTTCTAAGAACTAATAGAATTAGTAATACAATCATCTTTGCTATCTTAAGTGTGTGTGTGTGTGTATATATATATATATATATATACACAAATTTATATATTTTTTCTTCATTTTGGGTTTTTGAGACAGGGTCTTGTTATGTAACCTATACTGGCCTGGCCTTGAACTCACTATGTAGCCCAGGCTGACTTTGAACTTGTGGTAATCCTCTAGCCTCAGCTTCCCCCATGATGGAATTAAAGGCCTGTGCAACCACACCTTACTTTTGCAGTCGTATTTTAGCCACACATTTATGCGAAGACCCTGACGTATTCTCTGCAAAGGATGTAGTTGGGCAAAAGCTCACAGTTTTCAGGGAGGTTAAACTACCGTAAAGCCTTTAATTCAGAAAAAAAGAAAAATGGAATGAGAAAGAATTGAGGTGATCCCAAACCTCAGAGCATAAACATAGCCACATTCTTTTCCTTGCTTTCAGTCCTGAGATATTAGGCAACTATTTTCAAATTGAGCTGAGGTGGTACTTGGAATCTGGCAGCAGAGGAATTTCAGGCCACTGCTGCATGAGAAGTCATCCCATACTTTGCTATTAGGGGAAAAAACACTCTTCAGGCTTATTAGATCACTCCACCCACCACCAATAGCTCTGTAGATATTTCAAGTGCAAGAACTGATAAAGTTACCAAAGATCAGAAGGAAGAAAATCAAAGAAATTCAGAAGTCCAACCTGCAACTTAGAACTCATGCAAAAGTCTTCTGTTTAAGGCAATGGCTTTTCCTCTATACCCTACTTTTCAAGAATCAGCAGGTGGGTTTACATCAAATTAAAAAGTTTCTGCACAGCAAAGAACTCTATTAATAGAGTGAAGAGACAACCTACAAAATAGGAAAAAAACTGCCAGCTATTTCTCAAAGGACTAACATCTAGAATATATAAAGAACACACAAAAAATTTAGACCACCTAAAATAAAAGAACCGATCAGGAAAATGGCAAGTGAAATGAACACTGCTTTCTTTGCTTAGTGTAAACACAACAGATCTCAATCTTTAATTAGTGTGTGCTGAATACACTCATCTCAAACTCTTGACTGTTTAGTGTAGTAAAGCTGTTGCTAGTACTGTGTACGATAATTACTTGAATTGAATGTATAATGTTAACTATTAATAAATTTTACTATTAAAAAAAACTCCTATCTTCTTAAAATTAGACAGCATTTGCATAGCTAAACAGATGTGCTACAAAGCTATATCCATTTGTAGGTTTAACAGCCTACACTTAAGCAAACCCATATAAGGACAAGAAAAACATAGGGTTGCTAAATGGTCTTTAAGTAAGATCTTTTAGGGGTTGCAAATAATGAATATTACATAAAATCAACCTTGAGATGAAGCAAAATCATTGAATTTTAATAACTAAAAATGCTTACTTTTATATACTGAGCGAAGAATAAATTCAGCCACCTAAAATACTCTTTGATTGACCATTACACAGAATGAGATTTGATGTAAAACATTTCACCTTATACTGAATAGGATGTTAATGCTAGAAATTTCATGAGATTTTATAAACATCTTTACAGAACATAGGTAAAACCGCTTTGAACAAAACATAATTTTAATCAAAAGCAGTTAAATACAAAATATATTTCATTTGTGCTACAAATATAAGGGATTTTTTCAATTAAACTGTTCAAGTGGTTATAGTCTGATAGAACTGGGGTAGAAAGGAAGCAGTTACAAATTAGCACTGATAGATCAATCGAATGAGCTTTTCTAACATCTTAGCCTTAAGTCTGTTCTATCAGACTTAGTAGAAGTCTGTTCTACTAGGGAGCAAACCCTAGATCCTATCAGTCATTCTCAAATTTTAACAAATATCAGCAGAGGGCTTGTTAAACATGAAATGCTGGCTTCATCCCAAGAGATTCCAACTTTGTCTGGGGCAGAGTCAGATAATTTGCATTTCTAACACATTCCCAGATGATGCTGATCTGGAACCACATTCTGAAAACCACAGGTTTTTGCCCTGGATTATCTCCATGTGCTGAATTGTTGGCCTTGGGAGACTGAGTTGTTTTACTTCACTTGGCTCCAAACATCAGTGATTCAACAGAACAAACGAGCAGCTTTTCATTACAATGTGTTTCACAAACCTGGGGTATCTAAATTACAAGTTGCCCAACTGAAAAAACTCTTGTATAAAACATTGTTAAGTGTGCAACAGATAAACAACTTGCTCATGAAAGTGGATACCTAGGTTTAACAAAATAATAATAATGAAAGGAATAAATGTAGACTCTAAATCAAACTGGAATGACGGGGGAATACACTTCTGAAAATGCTGAAAATGAATCCAGCCAACAATCAGGTTATACCAAAGACAGCCCTCTAAAATCTTAATGCTTCACTGAAGATTAGATCTTTAGTATATGAAAAGGCGGCCACCTAGTCCAATTATTTAATCAATAAGATGGGTTATCCAAAGATATATTAAGCCTAGAAGTTGTTCATTCTGTAGGAGTGCCACAGTATAGTATTTAATACAGAAGCTAAATAATCCACTTTTGGAGAAACTTTGTTTTCCAACCTGGACTTTTTACTAAAAGATAAAAACAAGAGAAAGAAACTAGGCAGACAAACAAGAAAAACATAAAATATCCTTGACTGCTTCTACTCTCAGCTTCCTCTTCCCCCAGGCTTTTATTCAAAGCCAATTTACATTAACTCTTTACTTCCTTTCTACTTTTTATCTTTATACAAACAAATCCAGAAAGCTATCATGTAGTGAACACTAATATTAACAAAAATCCTTTGTAATCTTCTATCTATACCTGCTGAAATGTGCTTCTACTTTTATGAACAGTTATTTACAAGCTGAGAGAAGCTTATTTGCTCAAGGCTACAAGTGAAATATGACATTTCCAGTAAACTAATATATAAAAACTTCGATATTAGCTATTTCTTCTGTAACAAATTACCACAAACTTTATGGCTTAAAACAACAAAAGTTTATTCTCTTATAGTTCTGGAAGTCAGAAATTAGATAACCATTTTATGGGCTAACATCAATGTGTTGGCAACGTTGGTTCCTTTCGGAGGCTCTAGGAGAATCACTGTCCTTGCCTTTTTCAGCTTCTAGAGGCTACTTGATTTCCTTCATTTGTGGCCTTTCCTCCACGGTGAAAATGAAGTCACTACAACTTCTGCTTCCATCATCACACTGCCTTCTCCTATCTCTTTCTTATAAGCATCATTTGGATTTTATGGGGTCCATCCAGGTAATCCAGGATAATTTCTCATCCCAAGATTCTTAATCATGTCTGCAAAATCCTTTGCTTTACAAGTTTCTTCTGTCACATAACATGATGCTCATAGGTTCCAGGAATTAAGACATAGCATATTTGTGGGGGGGGGGTGCATTATTCAGTCTGCCACAATGTCCTTTTAAATAAAACCAATATATAAACAGTTGAAATGGTTGTTTATTCTAGAGACACAGAATGAGTGTGTTATGGTTCATGTCTGGGTGGCCCCCCAAGCCTCAGGCAGTCATGGAGGCGGCTGAATCTAGCATTGTGATTGGTTCATTGTCTAGCACTGAGATTAGCAACATGAGTGCTGCACCTGTCCAGGGGCGGAGCTGGCATACAATATAAGGGAGGGAAGAAGGCGTGGTTTTCCCCCTCTTTTGCCTTTTCACTCTTGTTGCTTGTGAGGCACCATGATTGGCTGCCTCTCAGCCATGCCGCCCTGCACTGGAGCCAGCTGAGTATGAACTGAAGCCTCCAAAATCTGTAAGAAATAAACATTTCCTTCCTTCATGTTGGGCATTAGGTATTTTGTTTCAACAAGGAGAGAACAGTAAGACAGTGAATATTGAGATCCCTGGCAGAAGGGAAGGAAAATCATTTTACTTTGTAATAGCTGAAAATGATAAACTGATGAGGGTAAAAACAGTGTCAACTAACAGCGATACACAATACACTATTTCCTACTGTATGATGAAGTGGTATATTACAGTATTCTAAAGATTTTAACTGGGTTTGTAAAATAATGCTAAAATATTTCCATTAAATGAGAATGAGTCATATCTAGGTAGAAGACAGTTCTCTTCAGAGGACATGCAATCCTGTATACCAGGCTGATGACTAGCTACAGATTATCAGCTACTCCTAGGCAAAATATGTAGTAAACTACTTCATAAAAATTTAATCTTATTTTACACCTAAAGAGAGAATCTAGTTGACATTAATCTTTCCCATTCTGAACTTCTGTAGTACTTAATGTCAAGACAAATATTTAACAGTTACTATCTTCTATTTTGTATGGTAAGGTTTGTATAGAATTACGGTACTTTAAAAATGACACTTAAAGTTATAAAAAATCTAGAACCTTAATCAAGTATTTTATATCATATTTTAATATATGTATTATATAACAGAAAAAGTATATGCACTACTTAATATTCTCATTTTTGTTTCTTAACATTATTTACGTATGTGCATTTTTAGGTACTGATGCATTTTACACATACTTTAGTGATAGTACAACTTAATGATTTTGATATCTGCTTTGCTCAAAGAAATCACTGCTTTTCAAAAGATGTTTGGTACAGGTGGCAGACTCAGGCCAACAGCTGATAAGAAAACAAGACATTCATTCGGCAAATGCAAGACACTAATTTCTATCAACAACCTGGTGTCTTGGTTACTTTTCTCTCCTTGCTGGGACAAAACACCTAACACCCAAAGTGAAGCAAGGAAAGGTTTAAAACACCGGACATCCAAGTGAAGCAAGGAAAGGTTTATTTCTTACAGTTTTTGGAGGTTTCAGTCCATAGTCTGTTGCTTCCAAGGCATGGCACTGGGGCAACACTTCAAAGTAGCAACCAGAGCCAAAAGAGAAAAGCCTCTTCTCCTCCCTTATTTTGTATACAGGCTACTTCCCCCCACCCCCCTTCTCAGGGAAGCTTAGCACTCACAAAATCTTCTTGCCCTCCTTTGCACAGGATGAGGATATTTACAAAGAACCCTGGCTCCCTGATGAGCCTCTCAGTCAAACTTCTAAACTTCTCAAGTTGACACAGTATATCAACCATAACACCTGGTAAGCCTGGAAGAGGACCTTGATCTTCTAGATAAGAATGCAGCCCTGCTGATATCTAGAGGGCAGCACTATTGAGCAGAGGACCCAACTAAGTTGTGCCAAGACTCATGGCCTACAGAAACTGTGAGATAATGTGTGTTGTTTTAAATTGCTAAACTTGTGGGAACTTATTACATATTAACAGAAAATATAGCATATTACTCAACTTGCTTAAGCCTCAGGTTTCTAATTGGTAAACTTAACAGGGAAGGGTTTAAAAGAGTAACCATATAAAAACTGAATGTGGAGTCTAGTTAGATGGGCAGTTATTACAAATGGCAGTTTATAAGGGCCCAATTTACAAAAAGAAAAAAAAATCTATACACAAATTTTTATTCAAATTTGTTTCAAGGACACAGTGCAGAGAGGGTGAGAAGAAAAGGGAGGGAGGGAGGGAGAGAGGGTGAGAGAGAAATCAGATTCCTCAAAGAGAATGAAACATTTTATCTCCAAACTATCTTTTAACAAGAAGAAATTGAGTTACTATCTTAACTGTGCTAAAGTGGGATTTGCAAGTCAGGTCAGTGTTGAATTGCTTGAGATAATAGGCTCTTCTTCACCTTTCTCTTTCATACAAAAGATATCACTCTTATACACATATCTTGCATTGATTCTTAGAGTTGTTGTCCTGATTAAATGAACTAACTTAAAAAGTGTTGGGATCATGCTTAATATAAAGCCAGTATTCAAAAAATGTTTCTTCTTACTACTATATTATTCTTGTCATTCATTTCTTTGCCTCAACAACTTTTGAAGACTGGGGCTATATTTATCTCTCTGTATAGGTAAGATTTGCACACAGTACATTCTCAATAAACATGGGTTGACTGTACCAGCTTAGCAAAAAAATTCAAGTTGATTTCTGGATCATAACAATTGAAGAAAAGAAAACTAGAATGCATGACTAGTCTGAATCATGTAAAAAAACAAGGGAGAAGAAATAATAATTTTTTAAAAAACTGCCTGTTAGCATCTGACTACAGTGATACCTTGGTTGCCCAATGACTCCAAGCTCAAACTTTCCACTACTCAAACAGCGAAGTTTGAAAAAAAAAATCTTCTCAGTGTTCGTAACTTCGCTAGATAGTTAAACCAAAAATCTGACTTGAAAATCTGTGTGGGCTGAGAATGAGTCACATGTCACATCTTGCCCAGGACCAACTGGTGACCCTTCGGTCTAAGTGTGGCTCTCACCTAGACAACTTATAGTGCTTGTGTTACTGCGTTAAAACATCCCTGCCTTTTTTGCACTTTATTTGCATAAAATATCATACCCATGACTCCAAAGAAAGTGATACAAACAGTAGAGCTAAGAGGAAAATTGTGAGAACCACTGCAGCATTAAAGAAAGAAATCATTCCAAAATTTGTTAAAATCCTGGAAAAATGAATTTATAAGTGTAATTTTTGGCCCTCAGAACTGGTTTTCTGGTTTTCCTAAAAATATGTTCAACTCTCCAACTTTCTGATGTTTGAACATGAACTTGGAATGAATTGAGTTTAACAACAAAGAAATTAAGTTATTTTATTAGTGGAGTTGAGGATAGATACTGACTCTGAGACAAATGAGAAAAACAATGGGTCTGAATGAAAAATATGACTTTCTGGGGCGGCTTCATGCCTTCCATATGATATTTACAAACACAACTTATCTTAAATATGGCTCAAATGAACAAAAAGTCCCAAATATCACCTCTGGTGTGGGAATTTAATGTGAAATTTTCAGATATGTAACAGTAACATAGAAACCAACAGTTTTTTACATATAACTTAAATAAAATACATAAATATTATGTGTGTGGCTAAATGAGGTCTTATATTTGCATATAATAGAGTGTAACCATCATCCAGATCAAGTTCCCTACTAATTAATACCACCTTACAGAAGTTCCTCTTGTAGTTAACATCACCTCTTCACACTCCCAGGGACACCCATCAGTCTGAATTATATAACTACACGTTTTGTCTTGTAAACTTCATATAAATGTATGTTACTCTTTTGTGCCTGGTTTCTTCAGTTCAGTGTAATTTTTGAGCTTTTCTGTGTTGTGTATCAATATTTACTTTTTTATTTCTATATGACTGTATCATAATCACATGAGTATATTACATTAATGAATATTGAGTTGTTATAAAATTTGTTTTTCATGGATATTAGGATGTTGCTGGTGTAGGGTTTGTTGTTTTGTTTTGTTTTGCTTTGCTTTGCTTTTTCAGTCCTAGAGATTGAACTCAGGATGCTCTATCATTGAGCTATATTTCCAGTCCCTTTCATTTTTTATTTTAAGATAGTATCTTGCTAAGGTGCCCATAAAAGACTTGCAATTTTCCTGCTGCATTCTCCCTCAGGGTTGTGATTACAGGAATGTACTACCAAGCCCCGCTCAGTGTAGGACAATTATGAATAAAGCTACTATGATCTTACACAAGTCTTTTAGACACGTTTACTTCTTTTTGCAATAGGACAAGCATACATTTATTGGAAACTGACAAAAGCTTTCCAAAACAGTCATTCTATTTTACATTGCATTAGCAAAGCAAGTCCCAGTTGTTCCATTTCTCACTAACACTTGGAAGTGTTTCTATTTTCAGCCATTCTGTTATGTAGTAAAATCTCACTGTACTCTTATTTATAAATTTCTCTTAAATGTTTTGACATGAAACAACTTTTCCTATGCTTGTTGGTCATTTGGATTTTCTTTTTTCAAGAGCTTGGTGAAATCAAGACTTTTAATCCAAAATAAATTTTAAAAGACCAAAGACAGGAAATTAAAAATAGAGGTCAAAGATAAACTTCATGCAAACTATATCTGAAAAGAAAACTTGGCTCTCAATAGTCACCTTCACTGACCACGCTGTGCTCACTTAGGTTACTCTTAACTGTACTATACTAAATGTTTTATATACTTGACCTATAATTTTTTCAATAACTTTGTAGGTAGCTATTATAATTGCCATTTTACAGATGAGAAAGTAAGGTTCACAAACAGAAATTTCCCAGTTCATATCAACACTACATGTGGGACATGGGAATATGTATCCATCTAAGTCCTAGTCTTCCATTAATGCTATACTGTTGATTTTTTAAAATTTTTCTTTAATATAATAAACACAGAAAAATGCACAAAACACATATGTAATACCTCACTGTTTCTCTGGTGTGAGAAACCAAAAGTGTAAATAAGGAAAAAATGTATAATAAACATTGTAAAATAGGAAGAAAATGTTCAAATGCAGAGGAAACAAGGGAGGAGGTG
>RJWT010043744.1:0-11844 GCA_004365215.1 Cuniculus paca
TAATGATCATGAAAAGAAAGATATCTTAAAAATAGCAAGAGAACATGAGAAATCAATCCAACAGCTACAAGTCAAAGCAAAGTAAAATAACACAAATTTGACTGGAGTCAATGAGAAAGCTGGAGACAGTACAAATGTCATAACAATCATCAATATATATGCACCTAATACAGGAGCACCCAACTATATAAGACAGTTATTGACAGACATGGAAAATCAAATGAGCAATAACACAGATGTAATGGGAGATCTCCATACCCCATTGTCACAGAGAAACAGATCAACTAGACAGAAAATCAGCCAGGAAATATCAGAATTGAATCAAACCTGTGAACAAATGGACTTAATAGAAGAAACCATCCCCTGAAGCTATACCAGTGGCCCAGAGAGATCTGGGGAGCAGAGCCCAGCCCTCCCTACCATAGGGGTAGCATTGGTGAACCACTGCCCCATGCTTCTCCACCACCCCAGGAACCCCAGACTGGAGGAACTCAGGTGGGCCAGTCCAATCCACTACACTCAGTGACTGAGAATGCAGGAAGCACCTGGGATGCAATAGTGGGCTAATTCAGAGGAACACAGGAAAATGTCAAAATGAAGGAACAAAATACAATTTCAGACCTCCAGCCCATACAGAACAAGTACAGGAGACACAGACATAGTAGAAATTAGAAGTCACACACCTGAAATTTCTGGAAAGATAACAACTGAAGTAAAGAAGCAAGTTAGTTCTTGTATTATTTGGTTAATTTTATATGCCTAGTCTGATGGTCTGGACAGCTATTTTGAAGATAACAAAGAGGCATTATTGTAGCCATTGTTAATTTCCTATTATCTTGTTTGGAAGTCTTGTACGATTTTCATTGTTTTGTTTTGTTTGGTCTTATTCTATTTTGTTTTGTTTGATTTTATTATGTCTGATGGTATGGGCAGCAACTTTGAAGATAAGATATATTATGGTAGACGTTGATTTTTCTATTATGCTGTTTTGAAGTCCTGTATCACTTTCATTGTTTTGTTTTGATTTGCTTTATTATGTTTGATTTTTTTTGGTCTTATTCTCTTTAAAATAAAATTTAAAAAATAAATTAAAGAAGAAGTATCAATGAAAAGACATCTATGTTCACAGATCAGAAGACTTTAAAATAACAAGGACCAAGATATGTATAATGCTCCACCCTATGGCAACATAATCCATGCTCTTGCTAAGCGCACATGAAATATTCTTCATGTACTATTATTCTTCATAGACTATACACTAGGCCATGAAACAAGCATCCATAAATTTCAGAAGATTTAATCCATAATAGTACATTCTATTACCATATTAAATAGAACTAGAAACTAATAGCAGAGTGGTTATTTTGAAAATTATAATACATGTAAACATTGAACAACACACATAGTGTAGCCATATGACCTAGAGGTATATTCCTAAATAGACCATAGACCTTTAGGTATATTCCTAAAAGAAGTGAAAATATATTCACATAAAAACTTGCATATATATTCATAGGAACATTGTTAATAACAACCAAAAAGTGGAAACAACATAAATGTTCATCAATTGGTGAAAAGTTAAATAAAATATGATAAATTCATATTATAGAATACTATTCTACAATGAAAGGAATGAAGTACTGATACATGCTACAACAGGAAAGATCCTTGGAAACATTATGCTAAGAAAAAGATGCTAGTCATAAAAGATCATATATTGTGTGATCTTGTGTAGTGTAACAATCAGGGCTTTCTGTCTACAAACAGAAAGTAGATACATGCTTGGGGAAAGATGGAAAAATTTGAAGAAAGTGGGGAGAGACAGATGATGGAGACAAACTTTCTTGTTGGGTTGGGAAACATGTTTTAAAATTGATTATGAGGGCATGGGATATAGCTCAGCAGCACAGTGCCTGTGTGGCAAACATGAGGTTGCAAGTTTGATCCTTCATATCAAAAATAAAAATACAAGCAAATAAATAAGTTTTTTCTTTTTTTTTTTTTTTTTGTGGCACCAGGGATTGAACTCATGACCTTGTGCTTGCCAGGCAGGCGCTTAGACCACTGAGCTAGATCCCCAGCCCCAAAATAAATAAATAAAAATAAAAAAGATTTTAAATAAAAAAGAGCTAAAATTAATTGTAATAGAACCAAATCTGTGAATATACTAAAATCATTTAATTGTATACTTTTAGAAAACACCCAAACAAATAACATACTCCATCACTTATTTCATACCCATGATACCAATTATCAGCTTCCTAGTAAAGTTGGTTGACACTTGCATGAGAAGCACTCAGAGAAGCACCTGCTAATTTTCTTGGGCTAATTCTCAAACAGGCTGGAGGTGTTTCATAAGGTTTGATGAGCAATCCCAAAAGGGTAAGAAGAGAGGAGAAAGAATTGATGGGTAGTTAAGAGAGGATAGTAGGTGAGTTCATGCATGCTCAATGCTTTTAAAATACAAGTATTCAAAAGCAGTGATTACAAAATGTTAGAACCATCTTTTTTTTATTCTCATCACTTTTAAAATTAAGCCAAAGTTGGTTTAGAGGCTAACTGAATTCTTTTTTAATGTCAGTTCCTTTTTTTTCTACCTTTAATTACTTTCAAAATCAATATTTTCACCTTCAGAGAAGTGTTTGAAAATTAACTCTGGTTTTGTGAAGTACTAAGTTCAGCCAGAATTATTTTTAATTCCACACATGAGGAGAATGAAGCAGTTGGAAGTCACAATTGCACATGACCTATTCTGATGAGTTCCATTGTGTTCCTAACCAAAGAAGGCCAAAAACCATTATTTTAAATTGCATTTAAGTGGATAGAACAGAAAGGTTGCACCCATGGACTCTGCTGAATGTTTTAACACAATCCACAGAAAACCCTTAGAATTGAAGAAAGGATCCTCAAATTTGACAACTAGGATTTTCTTCTAAATAATGCTAATGACTCCAAATTTAGAAACACTTTCAACAGGGTAAGCACGGCTTATTCTATCATTCCATTCACATTTTAAGCTTTATCAGCCAGTCTGTCCTTGCCAATGCATACACAGGATACACTCACACATGATTTGATGGAAGCATCATTATTATTTACACATCTTTCCATTTTTGTGCACTTGACAATCTCATGACCTTAGTCTGCAGCACATCTCCAGGGTGCTGTCTTTACCTATTAAAATTACGCCTATCCTTTGAAGTTCACTTTCAATGCCACCACTTTTCAATAAAATTCCGATTTCTCCAAATAGTATCATCTCTCCCACTTGTGAACTTCACACAATTCTTCCTCTAAACATATTTAGTTGTATGTCACAGTGTAGTAGAAAATGTCTTTGTGGAAGAATTCAAGTAAGTAAGAGATTTGCTTCTCAGCAGACTCTCAGGGATTTGTGGGACTAGGTAGAAGCCATCACTTCTCTTTGGCATGATCTATGTTACTTTAATCTTTATTAATTCAATTCCCTACATTTAGAAAAGTCTTTTGACAGAATTGCATGTAAATGCTGGCTTTATTCAGAAAAGAGGTCTTTTATTTCTTCCAGATTTTCTTACCCTGCAGTGTCTATTTCCTCAAATAAACTAGCTTTTAAATTCCTGTTATAGTCCCTACTTTTCTCATTCCTCTAAACACAGGAAGAAAAAGCTTATCAGTGAAATTGATAAGTGCCTTATCATTCTCTTTATTTAGTGTCAAAGTGGGGACTTTTTGCAGGGGTGGATAAAGGGTAGATAAGTAAACAATTGTGAAAAAAAGTAAACAATTGTCATTGCTTTGGTTAGTTTTTACAAAGGGAAATATTTGGCATAAAATTGAAATGGTTTGTACAGACAAACACCAACAAATTTTTTTTTTATCTCTCTGGGTTATTTCTAAATACAGGAAAACCATAGCTAGAAAATATTTATTGAGTGTTTTTGCATTATGCCTACAACTATGCTGATTAGTATTTTTCACATATTATCTACTTCCCTTTTAAAATCTTTCTATATAACCATATTAGGTAGGCTGTACTGTTTTTCTTCATTTTGAAGATGAAGAAACTAAAGACTGAGAGGTTAAAATTTGCAGTGTGCTGGGCTTGGTGGCACATACTTGTAATCACAGCACTCTAGAAGGCTGAGGCAGGAGGGCAGAAAGTTGGAGCCAATTTAATGAAAGCCTGTCTCAAAATAAAGTATATATTTAAAAAAGACTGGGGATGTAGCTCAGTGTAGAAAACATGGGTACAAGCCTTGGTATCACAAAAGAAAGAAAAGAAAAGAAAAGCTGCACTGTGAAAACAAAAGTACTAGTCAATTTTTTTCACACAATCTCAATGAACTCCCCTGTTTTGTCTTATCAGGTGTACAGATATTAAATCTTTTTGGCATCTTTACAGTATTTTTTTAAAAAAGATCTACCAACACCATTGCAATTGGATCTCCTCCTTCCCTCAATTACTCCTATACTACTGCAGTACTAAGAAACAGGAAAAGAACAGTCCCTTAATAGTCTTGATTAGTTGCTAACTGGTTTCCTCCCGAAGCAAAAATAAAATTTTTGAAGATCAGAGACCAAACAAACATAAAAACAAAACTACGGTGTCATCAAAATAAGACATATGAAAGATTCAAGGTCAAAGAAAGAAAATTGGCTTAATCCATCCTTAATCTTGTATTGAGAAATATTCTCTTATGAACATGAATCTAAATGTGTGCAGACAGAATTGTATCATATGAAGGGAGAAGGGGACAGAAGCCAGTCATGGTCTTCACACACGCAGTCATTCTCTCCCCAAATACCAAAGCACTCGCTATGTGAAAGGCAGTCTCAGTGAGGAGGAAAAGACTGGCTTTATTCCATGAAGTATGTAGGAATGAGGCAAGGAAAGAACTAAAGAACATTTAATTACACAATGCCAATTATGGAAAGTGCTATACAAAAATGTAGGGTGCTTTGACTTCATAAAAGAAGAAACCCAAGATGACCTGAAATATCACCCCCCTCTCCAAAATAAAAGCTTCTCTGGAAATAGGATTCTTAACCTGGACTTCAAAAGTAAAAAGAAGGAAATTTGAAGCACATTACTTAAAAAGAAAAATGAAAAAGGAGCAAACAGCTGGACATGGTGTCCCATGCCTATAATTTCAGCCTTGAGGAGACTGAGGCAGGAGTAGCACAAGTTCAAGGCCAACCTGAACTACAATAGTGAGTTCAAGGCCAGTCTAAGCTACATAAAGAGACCCTTTCCCAAAAATGTGGTGGTAAGGAGAATACTACAATGTCTAAAAGGGAGCAGTGGAGCCTAAATACTATTTTCAACTATACAAGTGATTGAACTTTATGATAGTTAAAGGACTGCAACTTAATACTGTTAAAATGTACATTATAGAAAAAAATGAATGTTTTAAAAATGTTTTCAGAGATTATACAAAGCTAGTTCCAGGCCTACCTAGAACTTATAAGAATTACCTTACAAAGTCCCTTTAGTATTTTAAAGTGTTTTACAATTATTGACAAAACTTCAAACTTAATAAACTAATATTTTTTTACTTATTACCAAGGAAAGACAGCTTTAGTCTGTCAATTTCAAGTAGTTCAATGCAAATTACCCAATGTCTGAGCCCCACAAAATGCTAATAAATGATACAGTTTTTGGGCCCATTTGCAGAGTCCAAATGAAACAATAACAATGTACCAACAGGTGATGATCTGCTTAAATCCTAGACACACACTACATCATCCTAGTTTACTCTGTCTCACAAGACCAGAAATCTTTTATTTGCAGCCCTGATAGATGCTGATTTTCACTTTCATTTTTGATGTTTAAAATTCCTTGTTTTATCTGTCACTTAACTCAGAAAGTACCTAAGCTATAATGAGGTTTGGGTGCACTTGTTTTGCACAAATTCACAAAGCAAATCCACATCAGAGATGTGCACAGTGTACATTTAAAACACAGTTAACATGTAAACTTATGTGCCTTGCACAGTAAACATACAGTCACACACACTAAACAATAGATTTAGCAGCTTTCAGATTTCAAACAATTTTTAAGCTATATTTATACTAATTTGTCAACCAGAAATTCTCCTATTCCCATTTTGAGCCTTCATAAGCATTTTGCTATTATCAAAGAATTACTTAAAAGTTCATTTCTGCTATAGAAGTAGCATAGACCTACTAGAAAGAAAAAGGAATACCTAAGTCATTACAGTTCTGAGAACCAGATGATCCAGTTAGTGACTCAACAATCACAAATAAGAATTGATAAGAAAGAACCTCTGCTTAGTAAAAGCTCTAGGACACCATACTGAAAAGTGATATAAAACAAAACAACTGAATTAGTAAGCAGTGGCACACATAAAGCACAACCACAAAAAATGCAAAATTAGAGATCATCTGTGAGAAAGATTTCCATTTTTCTCCATCCTTTGCCTTCCTTGCTCTGCACAATTCTGTATGTTCTGGCAGCCTGCGCCATGGCAGCAGTAGGCATCTCAAGTCTTCCTGGTAGAGTCCTGCAAAGGAAAGATTTTGAAGGTATTCCCGGCTCTCTGCTTTTCCAGAGTTACTCCCAGTATCTGTTACAGAAATGCTGCTTCCTAAGATTGGTTGGTTCGGGAGTAAAATAGTGCAGTGTTAAATAAGATGTTTTTTTAAATTGCTGGACTCAGGACTGTTTTTCCCTGAAAGACTTTACCCCTGTATCAGGTTCTTATCAATTATTTGATTCTCACAAGCATAATTACCCAGGAATACTACTATGCAATCAGCCCATTCTCAAAGCTACATTCTGTTTTATTACACTGTCAGGGGACAGGATATAGGCCAGAGAAGTTTTGAGATATGATGCAAGAAGAAGAAATATGCAGAAAATATGTAACCTGCAAATTCATATATTTCACACTGAAGCAGGATTTTTCCATTTAGTTTTTTATTAAAAGCTGAGTAATTGCAATATGAAAGCATGAACATAAGATTGAAAAGTAACAACTAACAGCATATCATTCCATAAGGAGTTGAAAATGAAAAGTAAATTAACTGAGCGTTGGCAAGTATCAATATCCTGGTAATATAAAAACCCATCAGAATTCATGTGTGTAATACTGCCTCAAACAACTCACTGGAAATGGAAATAAAATGTATTAACTTAACGTTTGAAGATTCTAAGGTCAGGAAATTGGTATTTGTTCACAGCAAAAAGGTGATGATGACTCAGCTCTTTCAGATATATGTGAAATTTGTTACACCTTATCACCCATGTATCATTATCTTATAGTTCCTGCAGGGATCTTGGCTTTTAATTTCCTGAACACACTTACAACCTCAACCACAGTGTTGGATGTCATAGCATTTGTAGCATTTCATCTTAAGGTAAAAAAGTAAATGTTTCAAAAACCGAAGGCACTCCATTTAATTAGCCATATATCTAAGAATTTTTAGGTGGATTCAAAAGATGTTGGTGGAAAGTCTTATGGGAACAAAATAAATTAGACAGGGCTATGCAAAGGGGAAACCAGTAATGTTTAAGGCATATGGAGAACTGGCTTCAAAAACAAATGAACAAAAAGTAAATTGGTGCTTTTTTCCATTTTAAAATTAAGTGAGAAATTAGTAATAGTTTTATAACTAAATAAAATGACTCATGTGGAAAGAAAAGATTATAACATTATTTAGTACATGAAATATGAGGATGATTTGAATCACGAGGTAGTGAAGACGATACTCAACAGTTGAATTGTTTATCTTACTGTGAAATACATGTTTAAAATATAGTTCTGCTCGATTAATTTGTTTTAAGGCTAAAAAGAAAATAATAATTATCCCTTCATGTGTGCAAGAGATTCCTAAACATTTGCTTTAAAAATAGTTTGAAAACAGTAGGGAGTAAAGTCTCCTAAGGAGAAAAATATTCTGTTACTGACCAAACACCATATTAAAAGTGTCCTAAAAGTTAACTTAAAAGAATCTATGTAATTTCTGTCATAATCCTCTAATCAAATGGATGAATCATCAGCCAGTTGCTTGACTTTGGGTAAGTTATTTTTCCCATTTTCCAGTATCCTTTCTCAGCAATCACACTATCCTACTTACCAGTGCAGTGCATGAAAAAGTGAAAAGAGTGTGAGGAAATTTATGTCAGCAGTGACAGCCAGTATTTTCATGAACTGCCAATAAAAATTTCTCAGCATCACAGCATCTAAGCATCAAACCTACTTAGCTTACTAATTGGGTTTGCAACTGAAATCTTTTAACTTGGAATACAAACACTAGAAGAGGTGATCACAGTGAAAACTAAGTGCATCTGTGGTCTGTGATGGTCACTTACATCTTTTCTTTGCTACTGGTGAGACAATAAAAATGCAGGAAATTACTAAAGCTCATCTAATAAAGTGTCAGGCTCACTGTAGGATCTCTCTGTTATCCCACTTTACTGTTTTAGGTGGGCAGTGGTACTCACGATGAATGAAATAAGAAACCAAAATGAGGAATTAATACAGTCTCTGCACCAAAACCCAAACAAACTGCTTAAGAACCAGAGTTGGAATTTGGATAACCCAAACCTAAGTCCTATTTCAACAGTTTACTAACTGTGTGCTTTGAGCAAACCCATTGACAATTTTGAGTCTACTGTTCTTCAACTCTAAGACATTATTTAATGATAGTGACCTCAGAAAATAGTGGTAGGGATTGAACTAAATCATGCAAATAAAGCAGTTTGCAGAATGACAGAGACAGCACCCAGTAAATGAAAGTGCTATTATTATTGTTATTATCATGTTCAGCTAATGGAGACATTTGCTCATCCGTGAGTTGGAGAGGAGAGGTGGCAGGTCAGAAGCAGCAGAAGCAGGGCATCTCTCCTGCATCCCTGAGTTCTAGCCAAAGTGTCTGACTAGTACTAGATCCCTGCCCTGGAGCAGTTTGTATTTCCGTGGAAGGTCATGCATGCTGCTGGCTTCTCCCGAGGAAGATATTTGCAAATTGCATGAGATGAGGCTGGAAGGGCTGGTGAGAGTTCATTCCAAACAAGAACACAATATTCTGCCTAGTATGTAAAAAAAATAAAGCCTTATTAGGAAACTCTCAAAACTCTGGATTAAGACGAAACTCATGACTTGTTTGAGAAAACACTGAAGCTTTCTTGACTTTAGGGAGACAAGTAGAAACCAGGAAGGAGTCAGGACTGGGAGTCAGTCACCAGTTGTTGAGGGTCTAACGAGGGGAAAAAGCAGAAGCTTTATCACACCAGTAACTCCTGCAGCTTGTAAATGAGGAGCGAACATGAGGTTTTGGTTAAAGGATGACATTCTGTGTTTGCTGAATTTACTGTCTGCCCCATTCCAGCACATTTCCTTGGCTGGGTTTTCATTCTGAAAACTGATACTGGGAAGCTATCTGGCAAGCAGACCTTAGCAAGGAGCATTACAAATTGGTCACCCACCTGGACAAAAGATTGGGGTCCCACTTTTGGCAGCAGTCCAGACTCTGCCATTTAATAAGGGTAGACTTGAATAAGAATTATTCTTCTCAGATTTCAGCTTTCTCATTTGTAAAACGGGGACAATCATATTTATCATATTGCATTATTTTGAGATAATTTTTGTGAGTTTAATTTTTGTGTATATAAAAGTACATAAATAAATCTTAAGTGAATTGAATGTTATTGTTATTTGTACTTTTCAGAGGAAAATTTCTAAACTGTATTCTTTCCAATTCTTTCCAATGGAATGCTCCCCTGATTCTTTCCGATGGCATGCTCTTGTTTCTCTAATTACATTAACATATGTGTGTTTATTTAAAGATATTTTCTCTGTCTGCTCATACCTTGTCTCAAGGCAGAGATGCATCTGCCCTGTTCATCACTGGGCATGGCACAGTGGGAGTCAGTGCCTTGTAAACTAGTTGGGGTGAGTGTATGTTTGTCCTGGCATTTCTTAGCCCACCCTGGAAATCCAAAAAGCCTAGTCACTCACAGAGTGCTCCATTATAGCCTCTTTTGATGCACATGTTGACAGTTTACACTTGGTATTCTGCTTGCTAGAGGAGGGACACAGTCATGGTGCTGCGGCCACTAGGGAAGGCTGCACAAGGACACAGTCCATGTGAACTTTAATGCACTGAGAACAGCACCTTCCATTAGGTTAGGTGAAAATCCATTTCATCATCATAAACATTACAGAGGAGACACTGCATTTACAGATGAGGGGAACTAAATTATAAATGGTTAAGTCGTTTGCTTAGGGGCACTCAGTTAATACCTAGCAGAGCCTACATGTAAATTTAGACCCATGTGACTCTGAATGCTTTGCTCTAGGATTACTGAACATTGCCCAGTCTTAGGTTAAGATTGAGTGTGTGGTGAACAGTGAGGGACTTAAGGGACGGACCTGTACTCCTTGAGTCCAAAGTAGACTAAGGGAATGCAGGTTGAGTATACACATTAAGGTCACTTATAGACAATAAATATCAAAATCCCCATGTGAAGTTTATAGAGAAAAAAAAATGCTCTCTTTGGAATAGGGATGTGGTCATGAAGTATTATGGGGTTTGACCTGGGGAAAAGACTAAAACTGAAGGTTACCCAGGGAGTAAAGAGTATAGACCATCACCTGCAAAACTGATGGCTTCTATGTCACTGTTTTTCCACAGCTACCAGTCTAGAGCTAGAGATGTAAAAAATATTAAAAGCTAATTAAATGTCATTAGGTTTATAAAAGTATTCTTGATTTCCCAAACACAAATTTGTAATAAAAATGGAAGAAAATAATGTCTACCTGCAAATCGGTTTATATAATCAGCATTCACATTCTTACAAAGCATTCTGTTTTGAACATTGCTCAGTCTGTTCAATGTGTTATTATGAGTGATAGAATCTTTAGTGCCTGTCAGGTTAGGAGCACAGAGCACTCACAACAATAGTTGCTGGGCACTCACAGAACAGAGCTGAACCCTTAGACATGTACCAACACAAAACCATGTATTATGAATTTATTGATACTATATTTTCAATGATAGCTACTTTGTCAGCCTGATGAACTTCTCAGGCTGCAGATTTCACCAACATGTAATAGACATCTATTAGGTACAAAGCCTGATGGTGACAACACAAAAATGAGGCAATATATTGAGGTATGGAAAATAAAATAGGAAAGAAGCTCACTCCGTTGAGGGGTCTGACAGGGGAAAAATAAGTGACATAAAACCAAATATCGAATGATCTAAAGTGAATCTACACCTTTAAAGAAAATATGGAACTTCTAAAATTCCAATATCTTGCTAAAACTCAAGCATGTTTTTATTTCATTGGGTTCTAAAAAAGTACTTTTATTGAAATGATCAAATAACCTTGAAAATTACCAATGCTGTACAGTTCACTTTTCTTCCCACTTTTAGAGACTGGATGAGTTCAAGATATATATATATATATATATATATATATATATATATAATATATAATTTACAATATCATATATATATATATATATGTATATTCTAGTCACTTAGAAGGAAGTAGATGCTATTCTGTAACTGCTAGAAAACTAGAAAAGCTACAAATGCCTTTCCCAGGGCAGACTGTGATAGGAATAAGTAGCACAAGACTAGATTAGGCAGAAGCAGTGAGCTCCAGAAAACCTGTACTTCTTGGTAATTGTTTAGAAACTCTGTGAAGCTTACCAAACTTTAAGAATTACTGAGAAAATGTAAGCCATCACAACATGATTTCTGTACGTGACTTCTTTACTATTTTGATTAGTAAGATTTGGTGATTTATCACCCTATCTCACTTTATGGATACTGAAAGTAATGAATTTTTTCAATATGCACCTTATAGATAGATGGGTCTCTAAAATC
>RJWT010043745.1:0-11904 GCA_004365215.1 Cuniculus paca
CCACCCAGTTCTTCTTCTACCCTCACACACTGCTGCTATTGAATTCTTTCTTAGTGTCTGAGGAATGGCATCTTTGGAGAAAGTATGTTGCTCCATGTAAAGGGGCAGAAATAGTATACAATTGAATAATTGTAAATAATTTAGCAGGGGAGATTTCTTGTATTCTTTACCTGTGCTTTCACTTCTGTGATCTTTAAAACACTCACTGCAATTGTATTTGGATAGTAGTTGTGATCTAACAATTTTATAAGTGTATGCTGTCCATTTAAAAGTCTGGTTATTGATCATTTGATGCAATGAAGCAACTTTCCATTGTCACAGCACCAGTAATAAGCAGAAGTACACTAAATCCTTTTCCCAGAATTTGGCTTTCTACCCCTCTTGTGTAACTTGTTCCCCCCGCCCCACCCCCATGGAAATTGTGTTTCTTAGATTTGGGTTTTAGGACTTTAACATTCAGGATTTAGTCCTTTGAATTGTGCTGTTTGGGGTTTTGGACATTAGGAATTTTGATTTTTCAGAATTTCAACCTTTGGAATTGTGGCGTTTGGGATTACATCTTTCTGGGTTACAGTTCTAACCCACTGGAGAGTAAATGGGTAGACTTCTTACTTGGACAATAGTCTTTTTTATTTTTTTTAATCTGGAAAGATCATCTTTTCCTTCTGACCAGTCAGCTTTAGGAGGAATGATCTGGAGCAGGGAGGAAGGACAGTCCTTCCACCAACGAGCGGCTGCTCCCATCTTGTTGGTGAATGGAAATGGAGGAGAGAGTACCAGTGCTGCGTCCTCTGCCCTAGTGAGGAGGTGACACACCATGTAGATGATAATGCTGTGGGGTGAATAAGGGGAGCAGGAGGAATAAGGAGAAAAAGACATCTGAGGGCCATCATCTCTGGTAGCTGGTTTTGTCTAGAGTTGACCTTAACTTTGTCTGTCCAGAGTGGTGAGATAACCATCAGGATCAGTGATAAACTTATCCTCCTGGCTCCCACTGGTCCTATTCTTACATGGGGAAAGAGAAACATTGATTCTAATGGGAAAGTTGCTCCCTGTGAGGCAATCATTGTTTTAGCTTTGGACTACAAGAGGAGATAATTTTCCCATCATCTTTGAAAATCCTTCTTTTCCTTCTCAGATTGCTCACAGGAGACTCGATACACTTCTTGCGAACAAGGATAGTTTCCTACTTGCATAAATGTCTCCATAAATACTTGTCTATTGATTGATTATGTCTACATTACCCCTCAAATCATATCTACCCAAGATATGTAAACAACCTGCCTTACAACATAATTCCTGCATGTCATATGGAATACAAACCAGAAGAAAACGAAGCAAGAGAATAGCACATGTTACACAGACATGCTTGTTTTACTGCACTGCCTGGTTTAGAACTGATTGCAGAAATATGCAGGAACTAATGTACTTCGTATGAATAACCATTAGGCTCTGTGTTCACGAGTAAATAGAAATTACTTTCTGCAGGGAGGAAAGGGTGGCAGCAAGAAAGTGGGGAGGGGGAGAATGCTTGGAATTATTGGAAGAACATCTGGTTCAATTAAAAGATAAAACCTAAAATGAAAGCCTGGATGTCCAGTTTATATTGATGATAGCTTCATAAGAGCTGAAATTTTGTGCTTTTCACTAGTGCAAGCCTTGTACCAAAGCAGACATATGATAAGTATCTATTGAATCAGTGAATGAATGCATGAAACTACAGAAAAAACTCCATCTATGTGAAAAACAATTAGACTTAAGGTTTTTCAAAATCAAAGAGTTTTGTTTCAGATTTTGAACTCTCTGTTCAAACGAAATCTTTCTGAACATAGGTAAAGACAGAGTGACACTGATGCAAACCCCAAGGGTAAGTCCAATGATATCATCCTATCATCTTTACTAGCTACTGCTTCCTAGTAAAAAAATTATAAGTCACTGGAGGTGGAGAGAGGCACCCCTGGTTTGGTGTGCACTGGAAGTATTCCAGGTAATTCTGATGCAGAGTCAGGCCTGGAAACCACAATTTCAGGAACCCACTGAGCTCAGGACCAGCTCCTCCAGTGGGACAGGGAGTGTTCATGTTGAAACCTTCACAACTGGGGGTCAGTGATCACCTCAGACTTCAGCGCTGCTTTCCCTACCTTTGCTACTGCAGTTGCATATTTGTGGTCTTCTAAATTGTCCTCAGAGTGGGTTATGGCTTATAAGAATTGTCAGAGCTATAACAGATGCTCAGTGAATGTCTGTTAACTTAGTATCGTTTCCCCAGAAAATTTGGGGCTAGGATAGACAGAGACTGTTTTGTTCTCTTAATCTGAGACAGAACTTTCTCTTTTTGCAGTGTCTGCCTCTCATTTTTCTTCACAGCATTCCAGTGGGTGGAAGAGGACAGATATTTTCATTCTTATTCTGTAGATGGTGAGACCAAGGCCTAGAAGTATTTATTAACTTGCCTCTTGTTGAATAGACAATGTAAAGCAAGTCTGGGACTGGCTTCCATGGACATTGATACAGCCTATATCTAGATGTCCCTCGAAAGCCTCATACATGGGGCTTATTGGAGGTGGCTCGATCTAAAATATGCGATGCTGGGATCAAGAATGTGATGCTGAGATTGATCACTAGTGCTAGGATTAACATGTGAGTGCTGCACACCCTAAGGTTATCCTGGATAAGATATAAGGGGCAGAAAGAGCTGCTGTGTTTGTTGCTGGTTGCTTGTCACTCGATGGCTTGCTGCTTGCCATTTTTACTGCCTTCTGCCTGCCACAAACTGTTTCTCCTCTGCAATGCAACTCTGCCATGCCACTCTGCCTTGGAGCCAGCTGATTATAAACTGAAACCTCTACAAACTGTGAGCTAAATAAACCATTCCTCCTTTAGCTTTGGGAGTTGGGTATTTTGTCTCAGCAATGAGAAAAGTAACTAAGACAGATATGTTTACAATCGTTGGTTCTCCTTAACCAAAAAAAAGAGAGACCTTTTCTCAGGAGAGTACATTGCAGCAAACCCTTATATAATTGTGCTCTATTTAGCAGAGAACTGGTAATATTTGATTACCATATAGCCTCATGATTTGGTTGAGCAGCAAGCAGAATCTCATGCTTTATTTGAAAGATTACAATTTTTACCGTCTGTTAATGTTATTTTATACACTTTGGGTCCCTTGTCCCTCTTCAAAGCTACTTGGAATCTTCCTCATCAGTGGTATTTATGTAGCGCATTTCCCATTCATTTCCATCAAGCTGGCTCTCTGAAGAAGATTCTAATAAGCTTCCCTTGTAACTAAACTCTGCAATTTTCTCCCCAGGATCTATTAAAGAATGGACCTCCCCTGAAAGGTACAACATTTAATGTATTATCTTACACCATAGTTCAGATTTTTCTTGATAACCTCAGAAGGGCATCAGTTCCTCACTGTTTAATGAGTGTCATGAGAATGTGTGTGTTATGACCCAAACCACGAAAGGAGTCCCTCTGGAACTCATCCCAGATTAGGGTCCATATATTATAAGAATGTGTTTATTTATGGACAATGATTATGTGAAAATTTCTGTAGAAAGACAGCAAATTCTAATCATTGCCTCCCTCTCAAGCATCTCTCCTCAATCTGAGCATAATTTCTTTCGTTCTGATCAGGATGTGTGATGCATAGCTAATGGGCTTCCCACTGCCATCTGGCAGGCTGTGTGAGTTCACAGCTCACATTACAGCAGACGCAAGACCACAAACTAAATTTAAAGTAAAAGTGGGCTTCCGGGTAGTAGTACCTGTTGAGAGTGACCTCTTAGTAGCTACATACATTCTCTCTGATGGAACTGCCACTTTTAAGAGTTGTTATAAATGTCTGTAGCTTGTCAGATAGGGCTCTTTACTTGCACTGACAAAGGTAAATCTTAATTTCCAAATAGTTTACTTACGAAAGAAAAGTTTACTTATTTATAGTGTTTCAAAGTTTTCTTTTGTTTAAATTATTCTTTTGTTACTAACTTTATAGTACAATTTAATAGTATGAGGGTGACAGATTCTGCAGACTTATCAATTCATAACAAGATGTTTAGTAACAGAAATTCAAATTTTTGCACATGTTTGTTAATTGTAGGAAAATATCTTAATTGACCTGTTTGAAACTATTATTCTTGTCATTATTTCTTCACCTCATGATAGGGCATAAAAATGCTTCTAAATAATACTGGAGCATATGAGGACATTGGCAGCCACAATTACATCAGTATAATTTATGACCTTCATAATTCTTCTGTGAAATATTTTTTCCCCTAACAAGTACTTACTGCCATGTCTTTTGCCATGATCCCCTTCCCAGGTTGGAAATTTTCTTTAGCATCATTCACATATGTAAGTCCATAATATACTGCATTACTTATTTTTGTGAATGTAAGTCATAGAAGCCAAGCAGAATTTTCTTTAGAGTAGCAACTCTATTTCATTGCTTTTAAAATTTGCATTAAATTTCTTTTCAATATTTCTGAGATACATTATGTCTAACAATTGATAGCACATCACAACTTAATTGCAAGTGCATTTTACATAACGGACATATGTAACATAACATCTTTTAATTAATAGTGTCCTAAAGTTGATTAGCTAGAATAAGTTGCAGAAGGGATGGAATATGACTGGATATCGGGGACTTGTGTACTAAAATTTTAAACACTGCTGAAACTATCTCTGACTGTGGCTTCAACCATTTGGGTTGGCTTTATTTCTTTTTCACTGGAGACTGGCTCCCTCTAAGTGGCAGGAGACAGGCCTACCAACAGCTCTTTATTGCATATTTTATGGGTTCCAGCACTGAATCACAACAAGACTACCACAGAAGGAAGTCATTGTCTTAGGTTGAGTTAGGTGTCCACTTCTAGATTAGTGTGATCATATTTGATGAGAAATATGTAGTCATGTGAGTACTATAAAGAACATAAATGGAGGTTGGGTGTATAGCTCAGTAACAGAATTCTCACCTTGCGTGTGTAAAGCCCTGGGTTTAATCCTCAACATGAGAGTGGGGGATAAATGACAAAGCCAAGTCCTATAATAACAGTATAAATGAGACTGACAGTGGTGGGGTGCCCTTCTCCAATGCAGTAAGATCAATAATGCTGGGTAAGCAATGCTATTGTTGCCTTCCACTGTCACATCCATATTAACATGTGATCACCTATCTTGTTTGATATGCCTAAAATATGTTTAAACTTCAGGACAAGTTACAAGAAGGCTAATTCAGGAAAAGTAAAGATATTTGGGGGAAAAAAAAGATATACTTTCTTGTAGGAGAATCTGCCTTTTATGCAGTACTCAAGATGATTCACTCCAAACTCTTCTAGGTTAATCTCAGAGGCTAGAAAATTAAATATATTCTTTAAACTCTTTTGTAGGTAGCTTTCACTAGAAACTTAGAATGCAAAGCAAATCATACGGGCTGGCAACCCATGGGGATATAGGGTCTTGGGGTGGAGATAACCAGCCTCCTGGGCCAACTGTGATGGTGGCATAGTTGTCTGATGTCCATAGGCCTCATCAGAAGCTCAGAGATTTCCTAGTGTTAGACAGGTTTCTCTATGGGTGGGTGTTTTTCCTAGTGGCATTGGACTTGGCTGTGTGGCAATGAAACTTAGTCCTGGACCCCTTAGAAATTCTTTAAGTTTGGATAGCAATGATAGATCCACTTCTGTTGAAACTAGCTAGAGTGAATTCTCCCGTGTGCAACTCAGATCCCTAACTGACACTCTCTCTGGTAGCAAGAACAGTAGAGCTCATTTACTCATGAAAAGTATTTTCATGTTTTTGAAATGTGAATCACTGGATCATTTGGAGAAGTTAGCTTTCTAATCTTTATCTTTGATACCTGCTTTAGAGCTAATACAGTAAGTTCGGTTACATTATTTCATGACAGATTGACAAAAAGGTATATTTCCCTATTAATGAACACATGGTTAAGAATATGCTGGAGAATCCAACATACTAATCCATAACTTTGGTCAAGTTATTTGATTTCTCTATGCTTTGGTTTGTGAATATGTAAAATGGATGTGAAATACTTAGTATAAGACTGTTTAAAGGATTAGACAAATCAATCCTTGGAGAAAGTTTAGAAAGTTGCCTCAGGTACAGTAAACTTAATCAGTATTTGATATCATTATCATTAACTTTGCTAGGGGTATAACTTGGTATCCCCTCTTTGGAGAGCAGTGTGGAAGTATCTACCAAAATGTCTATGGTTTAGCTCATCAATCATACTTTGTATCTAAACTACAGAAATGCACTTGCTGGAATGTGCATTCGTAGAGAAATAGTTTCAAAGATTATGTCATTATATTAGTCACTTTCTCAGCACTGAGACAAAACACCTGACATTTGCAACTTAAAAAAAGTGAAGCTTATTTGTCTCAGTTTCAACTGGTTCAGTTCATAGTCAGATACTCCAAGGCAGAAACAGCATGGCACAATGGCATGGCAGAGAAAAGCAGAGAGAATAGGGAGGAACTGGAGTTAAGAAGACCCTCTTCCAAGTCACACCCCCAGTGATGCCCCTGCCTGTCAGGCCCCTCCTCAGAATGTGAGATTTTGGGGAGGAAATTTTAGATCCAAGCTGTAACATTCTGCTCCTGGTCCCCAAAAGGCTCGTGTCAATGCTATTTGCAAAATGTATTTAGTTCATTTCTAAGAGTCAGCAAAGTCTTACTAGTTCCAGCATTGCTGAAAAGTCATAGACCGAACTCTCTCCTGAGACTCGAGGAAAACTCTTAGCTGTAAGCCCATCAAAATAAAAAAGAAAGTTAAACACTTTCAGCATACAATGGCACAGAGTAAACATTTCTATTCCACAAGACAGAAATAGGGGAATAGAGAGAAATCAGGCCAAAGCAAGACTGAAAGAAATCCTGCAGGGAAAACTTTAGATCCTATAGCTGCATGATCGGCACCCAGGGCAGATTGTGGGGAGAAGTGAACTTCAGGAGCTTGACCAGCCCCACCCCTATGCCATTGCCAGTTTCAGTCCACATGGCCTCTCTCTTGTGCTGATTCTGCTCACTGCCTGAAACTTTCCTCAGCAGATGTTTTATGGTCTTAGCATCTCTAACTTCCTGAGGTGTCTGTTGCACTGTTAGCTTCACTCCTGTAGCTTCACACCGCCCTCTTAGAGCACACTGCCAGGTTGTTTTCTGAAATCTGGGTGGAAGATTCTGAGACCCTACAACCCTTGCATTCTGCATGTTTGAAAAACTAGCAGCAATGGGTGATGCCAATGTATGCTGTTACATCTAGCAGTAGTTGGGCCTGCTTGGAACAGAGCTTCAGCAACCTCTGAGTGGCTGGTTGAGCACTGTGAAATGAGTCCTAGGGTACCAATTCCCTATTGGCCCTTCTGGAGCAGAAAACCCTGGGACTTTCTTCTCAAAGCAAAAGACTTTCAAATGAGGTTACATTTACCCTTTTATACATGTTAGCCTGTGAATGGTAGGGTCTGACCAATTCCTGGGATGCCCTCAAGTCATCCTTCTTGGAGTGCCAATGCAGTATACTTGGTTTTCTATGCTAATATTTTCAGCAATCATGCTCTCCTTTGCCCTAACTTTTCAAGTGCTTCCTCTCTGGCAAAACTGCTAACTTTTCAAATAATTTTGGCCTGCTGTTTGCTCCAAATTCTCACTGTAGATTGTCTGAAAGCAGTCAGCAGTACTCATGCCATAGCATGAACTTTGAGTTGTCTTGAAATTTTCTCCACCAAATCAATTAGTCTTCCAACTTTAAATTTAGCTTCACACAAAATCTTAGGACATGGACAAAAGATACAGAAATTCTCTACCAGAATGAAACATGCATGGTCTCTAGCCCAGTTTCCAATACAGTCCTCATTCTCACCTGAAATTTCATAAGCTTGGCCTTTATTGTCCACCTCCCTATTGGCATTCTGGTCTTCTCAGTTATGACCAGAATCTCCCATCAAGTTTAACTCACAACATCCTAGGGCTCCTCTTGCCAGAATCTCCAAACCTTTCCAAACTCCACACACATTTTAAACCACATGGTCAGGTATGTTCACAGCAATGATCCCACTCTAAATACCAGTTTTCTGCATTAGTCAGCTTTACTCTTGTTGGGGCAAAATACCTAACACAGCAATTTAAAGGAGGGTCACAGTTTCAGTGCATTTAGACTATGATTGGCCAGCTTTAAGGCAGAAACAGCAAGAAGGAAGAACCTGGCAAAGGAAAGTAGCTCGTATCGTGGTAACCAGGAAGCAGAGAGAAGGTAGGATCCAGAGAAAAAGATACACACTCCAAAAGCATTCCCCCAGTGACAAACCTCTTCCAACCAGTTCCTACCTCTGAATGTAAGACTTTGGTGGGGGGTATTTTAATCTAAACCATAGCAATTATATGTTAGAATACTGTGGCAGCCAATAAAAAAAATAATGTAAGTCTATATGTTCTGCCATGAAAAAAACCACCCATGTATGGTTCATTTATTCAACAAGTATTTATTGAGATCTTACTTGGTCTTCACTGTTGCCAGTGCTGAAAGTTAAAACTACATTATAGAATAGTCCATGTAGTATAATCTAGTGAGTGCTAAGCAATGATCTGTACCTGTGCACAACTGTGTATTGGGCTATGGTCTCCTCTGCCCAGGCAAATTTCCCCAGTCTATGTAAGATGGATATTGTGGTTTGATTTTTCACATATCACCTTCTTATGTATCCTGGCTCCACTTTATACCTTAGAGGAATTTAAATGAAGTAGGCATAAACAAACATCATATCTGTCAGATAACCACTATTCACCTCCGCTGCAGTCAGAACAAAGATGTTCTCCTTGTTTAAATGGCTGTTGGACCCTCTGCAGACATTGCCTTGGTCTCCAGCAGCCTTCTGATGCTTCAAAGGAGCAAAATGACAGTTTCTTCTGTTATTTCTTTGGTTACTTCCAGCCCTGACCCTGACCCTGAGCCACGTAGGACCCCTTGTCATGGACTGTCCCATTTCACTCATCACTCTCTCTAGTCTCTGAGCCAAGGAAGTAAAGCTGTTTGTCTATTCTATGTTTTTTATTTTTTTATTTTCAAGATAAAACCAAGGAAAATAAAACAATAAAACCAATCAAAACAGCCAGTGTAAGTGATACAGGACTTCAAAACATTGTGAAATCAACAATAGTTACCATAATGCCTCTGGATGTCTTCAAAACAGCTGCAGATACCTTTGGACATAGTGAAAATCAAACAGAACAGAGTAGAATAGAAACAAAAACAAAACAATGGATGCAATAAAGGACTTCAAAACAAGACAATAGTAAATCCAAAATGGCTACCGTAATATATCTTGCTATCTTTGTTTTTTTTTTTTGTCTTGTTATCTTTGAAATAGCTGCTCATGCCATGAGATATAACATAATCAAACAAAACAAAAGAGAATAAAACCCAATCCAACAAAACAATGAAAATGATACAGGACTTCAGAACAAGACAATAGGGAGTCAACAATGGCTACCACCCTCAGAAGGCGATCTTCCCTAGATGCCACACTGTGTACCGCTATCTTCTGAACAGATGATCGGACCACTGGCCCTAGACCTGCAAGGTCAGTGAAACACCAAAGCACCACAGGCATCCAATTGCATTTCACCTTGATAGCTATCATCACAGTCTGTGTTTTTCTGGATCAGCTGATCACTTATGTGGGGGCAGGGGTTAGTACTTCTTATTTGCCAGCCCACAAGCTGGAAGGGGCTGGGATCTGGCTGTCCCCTTGCCAGTGGTGGCCTGTGTGTGGCACTGATTCACAGGCAGACCTTGCTTCCTGGTGGGGCCTTGTTCCCCTCCACCCTGTGACTGGCACTGTGAATGGCCCTGTGAATGGTGTTGACTCGTGGGGAAAGGCTTGGGTCTGGCTGTTCTCACTCTGGCAGTGGCTTGTGCATGGCTCTGGTTCCCTGGAAGGGGGGTCTTGCTCTCTCCCCTTGTGTTCCTTGAATGGCACTGACTCACAGGGAAAGACTTGGGTCTGGCTGTCCCCACATGGCGCTGGCTTGGGCAGGGGGGCTTGTTCTCTCCCTCTGTTTGTCTATTTTCTATCCAAACTACTATTGATCCCATAACCTTTTAGACCCAAATAGTTCAGGGCTTTGATTTTGATATATAACACCAAGACTTGATAACTGAGACTTTTATTTCTACCAAAGCTCAGGTCTTTGGAATTCAAAGCCTTGGTTGTGAATCAACTTGAATCCCCCAGTGTTCCCTGCCAATGGCTCGTATTATTCCTCTAATGTGTGTATGGTTGGGAGTGTGCCTATAAGAGTACATAAAGAATAATCATCTTTGTCAAAAACATAAAAAATGTCTTAGAGGAAGTCATAGTGATTGGTATACCAGAATATTATCCCACCACAAATACAGGAGGAAAAATTTGGAAAATCTGCTTAGCCATTTAAGGAATTTGCCTATGAGGAATGGAGGAAGATTTATAGTGGGATGAAAGTGGACTTTTTATTTTTACTCTGAAAACTTCTTTGTTCCTTTGAATTACTTATAAACGTGTTTTAATGTTATAGTTGAAACCACTGATAAGAAACAACAGATTTTTCCAATCAGGCCTTAGTATTTAGATTCTATGCATGGTGTTGGGTGTATGAGTCCTTGCTCTTCTCCTGTGCTCATTATACTTACCTAGCTCAAGATTGCCTTTCTTCTTGGGGTGACATTTTCTGGACACCTCCAGGGCTCACTTCCTCAGATATGCTTTATGGACTTCTTTCTCATTCTCCTCTCCAGCCTGGGTAGGACCATCTTTCCTAGGGCTGTTGGGACTCCCCACATTTTGTTACCATGGTACTGTGCTGACAGGTAGAGAATTTGCTTACATGTTTTTCTTCCCCTCTCTACTATGAGCTTTTTGAGGATAGTAATTGTATCTCATTCACTACTGTGTCTCCAGATCCTAGCACACTGCCTGGCACACAGGAGTACTTAGTCAATATTTATGTAAATTCTAGTTCTATATCCAAGTCAGAGAATGTCTGCCCTGGCATACTATAAATAATGTGCAAATGCAAATGAACACTAACATCACCTCTGCTTACTCTGCTAATTGATTCTTTTTTCTATATCTTCTGTGTTTCATTTCTCATATTCGTTGCAACCTTTCTTTTCATTTCAAAGGTCAACTTTGTTTCTCTTTAATTTACTAAGAAGATTCAGACTATTTACTCTTTCCTCTAAATTGATTATGAGTTCTCTGGTTGAGACTAATAATTCTCCACCTCTGTTTTTGGAAACATCTCCTTCCAATTCCTCTTGAACCTAAGTTAGTTAGTTTATTAATTACCTTCATTTTCTAGGATATAAGGCATAGTTGGGTGTGACTTGGTGAAGTCAGCAGGATGACATCTTATTTGTTCAATTATGATTGAGCACCTACTATGTGCCAAACACTAGGCTGAATAGAAGGATACAGAGGTAAATAAGAATCCATCCTTGAATCAGCTAGGATTCAGGTAGAATACCAATGACATTTCAAACTTGGAAATTTGAGGAGAATGTAGAATGTAGAGTTTAGGGAAACCACATGGAATAGTGTAGCTCTCTAAGGCTAGTAAGAATGGGAACACATTTTCATCTCTGGGAATAAAATGGGGGAGAGGAACATAGTTACTGCAACAGAGGAGGTCAAGAGGTACCAACAAGCTGTGTGGAGATGCTTTTTGACAGGGTGCAACCTAAAGCCAGTGTGACAGACAGCCAGTGGCAACTGAGCAAGAGGGGAGCTGGGGAATAAATACGAGATATTACTCTCCTAACCTTGCTGCTGCCCCTTCCAAGCCCATTGGAACAAGCAGACGAGGATGTCCTTTGCCACAGTTCCAATATTAGCCTCCAGAAGCATGG
>RJWT010043746.1:0-11910 GCA_004365215.1 Cuniculus paca
CACACTGTACCAACTCCTTGTAATTATAGAATCCATCCTGTCAGTTCAACCTGCTATCCTCTTGCTGGCCCTTCTCCTTCCTGTCTCCCATGGAAACCATGTTCACGCTCACCATCAGACCTTCAATTACATCGTCACTCTTGTGCTTCTTCTCCCTGCTCCCTTCTACACCCTTAAGATTAACCTATTGTTCAAGGCCTTGGTTTACTTCCATCTGTTCCATAAAATGATGTATATAAAACAAATCTCAGACTTGTAGCATGAATTTTGTCCCTCTTACTCAACTACACATTCTTTGAGAACAAAGATAAAGTCTTGAACTTATCAAATGCCAACGTGCTAGGCTAGAAGCAGGTGTACATATAAACTGACTGATAAAAGGGGACTCACGTTTATTTTCAGGGAGAGAAGTACAATCAATTTTTCTCACATATTGTTTCTCCACAGCAGTTTCTCTTCTCATTGCAACAAGGCCAGCTCTTTGTGCATTTCCGTTTTTCTCTGCTCTGTGCTGTTACAGTGGAAATCACTCCCTTGGGAAAATTATTGATGGGCAGCTTCTAATTTTAAGCTGCAGCTGAACTAAGAAACTAGATCGCAGCTGCATTACCATTTCATTCTGCATGGAGCCCTAATGATAAATATTTAACCAGAACAACTTCCTTTTCCTTTGCTTCTATGTTCCCGTTTAATTATTTTAACAAATGGCTGTTTCAAACATTTACCGCTCATGTCAGCTCCCTAACTCTCCTCCTGCTGGAGGGTATTTTTGCTGCCTCTTTTGCTAAGAAAATAGATGCCATGCATATCCCTTCCCTGCTTAACTATACTCATGGCTTGACCCATTGTTCTGGTCATTAGTAACTTTACCCAGCATTTCTTGTTCTCCTCTAGTGCTGGGCACTTTCTTGGTCTCTTGAGGTTAGATGTAGCCATGTGGCCTCCTCCGTGATGGCTGTAGAAATTAATGCAAAGATGCAAATTCTGAGGTTGTGTCTCTATCAGTCTGGGTCTTTGGGAGACAGAGATAATACAGTCCTCAGGCTTCATGCTGGGCATAAGAATGAGTAAGGAACCTTTGCTGCATTAACAGACTTAGATCTGAGGGCTAGTTGGTACCTTCACCTACAGCCTCATCTTACCAATGTCCTTCCTTCTCTTACCTAAGAAAACTTGTCCCTCCTTACTCTTCCTCTCTTCAAATTCCATTTCCATCTGTTCATTTTATCTGAGGTAATGTTTTATTCCTTCGCTTCCTTTCACATACTCCTTCCTTACAGAATCAAACAAATAGGAAACAAAATAAAACCCCATTACCACTCATTGAGTGCCTTCTGAGTTCCACGTGTTTTTCATGTCCTAAGTTCATTAAAACCGTACAAAACTTAAGAGGTGGATAGAGTTAGCTTCATTTTAGAGTGAGAAAGCTGAGGCTCACAGGACTTGATTAAAGTCAGATTCTGGTAAATGTAGACCTGAGATTTGATCCTCAGTCAGTAAGATTCCTAACTAGTCCAAGACACAGAGGTGTCCCTGGCCCACAAGCACATTCCACTTGGCATCCTATATACACCTACTCCTCCACTCTGCTTCCCCTTTAAGCGTGGCTCTTCTTCATTTCCCATCACCCAAAGCCCCGAGTGCACTTTCATCATCCCCATTTCTTTGCCATATGTTTTATTCTCTTTTTGAATAATTCTAACCTGGCTGCCACTCTCATCATTCTTCTGAAACAGTTCTTGCCAAAGGCCAAATGGTCTTTGAGCTGGCAAAGTTGGTGATCTCCAGAAGGTTTACCTCTTTCTGTCCCATCTATTATATCACATACTGTTACTTCCACTTTCTGAAAACTCTTCTTTTGCAAAATCAGTCCTTCCTAGATAGCAAATGGTACCTCTGACAGTTTCCTTTGCTGAACGCTCATCTTTTTGACATAATTAGCAAAAAATTCCAAGCCTATGGCTTCCATTAGAGATAGCCTTTTTCTGAAGAGGAGTAGTGAGGATTAATGCCCAGTTCTCTCCATAAGTGATTTTGTTTGTTTTGAGACAAAGTCTTGCTCTATAGTCCACAATGATCTTGAAATCACTCTGTAGCCCAGGCTGGCTTCAATCTTGTGGCGATCCTCCTGCTTTAGCCTCCCAACAGCTGGAGTTATAGGTGTTGAACACCATGAACATTTCATCAGTGTTTCTTAATATTTCTTATCTCAACATTTTCTTCAGCTGTTAATCAAAGTTCTCCATCTAGATGTACCACACTGACTTTAAATTCAGTATCTCTAAAATGGAACTGATTCCTCAACTATTCAATTCTCCCCTATATTAGACATCACCATCTGGGTAGCTTTCAAAATTTGGAATCTCAGAATCACCCTTGTCTTCTCCTTACTAGTCCCCAGTTCCCAACATTTAATCACTTATATCTGTTAACTATCACCTCCAAAATATCCTTGGAATTCCCTGTTTTCATATGTTATTATTACTGCCCTAAACAAAACAAGTTGTATGACAAGAGCCTCTGTGATTCCCCTGAGGTTGCCTTACCTCACAGAAATCCAAACCTGATGTTAGTCTTCTGTTTAGAAACCTCTTTGTAGTCTATAGGTTTTGAGGCCTACCCTAGTTTCCTGTTTCATTTCTCACTATTCCTTTCCAAACATCTCTATCCCGATGCATAAACAGAACAACATGGGTCCCCAAATACACTAACACTTTCTCTTGCTTTGCCCACACTGCCTGCAGTTCCCCTCTTCCTGCTGAGCATCTATACATCCATCAAGAGATTTCAAAGTCACTACCTCCAGGAAGACTCTCCCAAACTTGCAGGCAGCTTCAGCCACATCTTCATGTTCTCTTGGCAATTTTATTCCTATTACTTCATTTATCATGTGTCATGATATTTGTGTATGGATTTGTCTCTAACAGAAGACTTTCAAACTGTGTTCAATGAGGAAAGGACCCATAAGCGAAAACAACAGGATTTGGGGGTACTTTCTTTTTATAAATGAAGGGCTCACATAAACTTTCATTTTAGAGGTGTCACATGTAAGACAAGGTTGGAAACCATCTCACTGGAACAGAAGTTCCTCCAAGTTAGCAGCTTACTAAACTTGGAAGCCCTAAACTATAGCATGATGACAGGTACATGATTAACACCCAAAAATGTTCCCTAAATGAATGCGGGACTCCTTGTGTAGTGTGTTAGAAACTTCTTCCTGTCACTTGAGCTTTTATTCTAAGTGTCATAGTGGGAGCTCAATGGCTCTCAGAAATGAATTTGGTCATTAACACTGTGATAGTTATCATCAAAACAGCATTGCTTTAAAGCACCTGGCGTAGAAAGTCTCTTAGCAGCTTTGGTTCATTACCAAAGTAGACATTATCTTAAATTTTATCTTATCTGAAGGTTAAACACAGTTAGCTCCTTGTCAGAACACTTAACTCTCCAGTATGGTCAATTACCAGATAACAGTGTCCACTTTCTCATGTTTTATGTCTTAAATGGTCTGATCAATAAATAAGTACACATTGCATTACTAAGAGCATGATGATGTGAGACACAAATGAAAGGAGTCCAAGAACTTCTAGCTATAAAAAATACTGTGTAAGTTGCCTGTCAATTGCAGGCTCTTTTTAAGTCTTTACTCTTGCATTGAAATTTAATTTTTATGTCTTATGAGAAGGTATAGATGATTTTGTTTGATGTGTTCTGCACCTGGGTTTTATTTCACTTACTAAAAAGCACCCAAATAAGCACAACTGTGAACCCAATGATCTAATGGCACGTGAGAATATTTGCATGCTGCTGCCTTGTGATGAAACTGACCCTCTCCCCTGAAGAGCAAAGTGAGAGTCAGTGGTTATCAGGGAGAAAAACCTGAGACAGTTACACCTTGGTATTGCTTCATGGATGGTATTTTAGAAAGAAAAAAAAAATAGTGACAGTTAATTTTTAAAATTTCTATTAATTCTTTTGATAGGCTTTTCCAGAACTTTCCTATATTTATAGAGGATACTTAAACTGAGCTATGGCATCTGAAGAAAAACAAAGCAAAATTTCAACTTTATCTATGATACCAGATCATATTGAGCTAAAATTTGTAGCATCAAGACATATCCAAAACAATCTAAGGAGACCTTATTCACTTATAGCTATGTTGAAATCTTTAGCTATACAACCAGTTCTGCTTCTGTCTCTTATACTTAAGTGTTTATGACCAAACAGATTTAACTTGTCTCAATTCACACAGAGTCTACTGTGAATAAATCTTATCGACCTTTCACAGAACAAAGAAAGGGTGAAAAACAGAATTTAATACCTGATGTTACACACTAAGAAACAGGTATCAGGTTTGAATCTATTTTTTTAAAAAGGACTCTATTTTCTGAATATCTACTAGGTGCCAGACAGTTTAAAAACTAAATACATTCCTTTCCTGATAGAGACAGCTGCAGTGGTTTCTCAATGAGCCAATATCCCTTCCTTCCTATAAAGTGAGAAAGATACTGGTCAACTTTACATTTCATGGCATAGGATTATCATAACCTTGACCATAACCTTTCAGGGACCCTGCTGAGATAAGAAAACAGATTGATTAGTCATTAAATAATCATTAAAACATATGGCTTTCCTATGCTGTGTATGGTGCTCTGCTAGCTATGTAACCCAACCCATGGTCTCTGTGCCTGAGTACTTCACAACCTTCTAAAAGAAACAGGATCCTACTCAAAAACTTAAAGAAACAACTAATTGACAAGTGAGATGAACAGGCTAAAGGAGGACTACAAGTAGAAGTAGTCTAGAAGACTTGGAAAGTTTTCAGAAAAATTGTGATTTGAATGAGTTGTTTGGTTAATGTTGCTTTGATTTTTTAAAGCACAAGATTTCAGAGAGGCAGAATAGAATATTGTTATGGCTTAGATCTCAATTGTCCTCTGCAGGCTCCCGTGCTGAAGCTTGATCCCCAGATGAGGGTGCTAACAGGAGGAGGCAGGACCTTTGGGAGGTGGGGCCTAGGGGAGGAAGGTGGGGCACTGAGCATGTGTCCTTGAAAGGGACCCTGGGACCCAATGCCATCCCCTCTGCCTCCTTACTTCCTGGTGGCTGTGTGTAGCTGCCTCTACTGTGTGCTTCTGCCATGAGCCGCAGGGCCACTTCAGCCCCAAAGCAGTGCGGCCAAGCAGCCACGAACTGAAATCAGAAGCCAAAGCCAACGTTCCTGCCTTTTAAGTTGATTTTCTCAGGCATTTTGTCACAGCAATCAGAAACTTACTAACATAAGTGTGAAACATATGTGTATTTCAAGGTACATGGAACACAGGTGAAAAGGTCTACAAACTGTAATTATATAAATATCTGATGAAGTACATTGGAGAATAGTCGTTCACTATAACATGGGGCTATTTTATCTGCATGTTTTCATTTAAATAATTTTAAGAAAAATATGAATCTTATTTTGAAACAGGTACAAAAATAAGACTTACAATAGCTGTAGAATTACCAATGGTTTTGATATAGCAATTCCAAAAATATTTTCTAAGGAAATCGAAAAGTCATTTAATGAATACACAGACGAAAAACTAAACAAATCCTACATGTCCAGCAATTAGGGACTGAGTGGTTATCTACATTACTGGGAGTGGGCAGAATGGATCAAGACAGATGTAGAACAACAGCTTATAGTATGAAAAGATACACTGTTCATGAGAACCTCAGGGAAAAAACATCCTGTCACATCAGATTACTATCTGGGTATTCATAAAAACATTGTACATACAGAGAGAAAAGGATTAAGAGGGCATATCTCAGAAAGATTCTGTTTCTTTAATCTTAAATGGGGTGAATGTCACCTCGGTGTAACTGAGATAATTTTTCTTTCTTTCAGCACCTTTGCTGCTAACAGCTGAGTACCTGCTTCTCTCCCACTTAACAGTGGACACTTTCATGGTCACCAGTATGGCTTATGAATCTCCGTGTCTGGGCTCCTTGTACAACTCCTGAAAAATGTTCTTCAAGTATCTGCTGAAAAAATGTTTAAATGAATAAAACCAGGAACTATATGAAGGATTTGGGATATTTTGGAATGTACATGTTGGTATTTCTCTTTTTTAAGAAAACTTTTCTGAATAAAATGAAGAATAAAGACAAGATGTTCAAATGAACTACAATCCATTCACATGTAAAGATACAAACTTCAACATCTTTGTATTTCTTCTGGCTTGGAATATCAGAGAACATACTTATTTGTAGTAAGACTGCAAGGAATGTTTTTTTTTCCTTGGGAAGAAATATTTAAAAACTAGATCCTAGGATGGTATTTCAGAATTTGAATGTTTCTTCCTGCCACAGACTCTCGGTATATTGTGTTGTTCAATCTCTGCCCAGCCTTCCCTGACACTGGAGTGAAGCAGGAAACATGGCAGGGGAAGGAAGGGGAGAGAAGGACAGTGAGGCTGGAAAGACAGGTATTTGGGGACTGATTTGCTTTGCTCCACATGCTGATCTGGTTCTTATTTTATTGGAGCTATTTCACCATCCTTAATTGTCATCAGGGTAAACACCCAATCTGACTTTAAAAGGAACCATGCCTGAAGATGGAAATAATAAATGACAATGCCATAGCAATGGAATCCTGAGGTCTGTATAAATGAGTTTTTGTCATCTATTCAAATTCTAAGAAATTTTTGTGGTTTTGGTATTTCCAGGAAAGGATCAGCTAGGTTTCCATAATAATCATTTCACAGACTCTAACTTTTCCCTTTGATTGTTAAAATGTTAAGTCTACCCAAAAGTAGACTCTTTCAGTGTGTATGTGAGTGTAGATGAGGGCGTGTATGAATATACAAAATACATGTCTATGTATAAACACACACATACACACACACACCTTCTTGAAATTTTCTGACTTTAGAAACTACTTTTCTGTTTTGTACATTGGAGAACTGAAAAGGTTTCAGACAGAACCCAGTCAATTCAGCCTAGTTCCAGCAGGAAGCATACAGATTCTGCTCAGTTGGTTTCTTTGTGCATCTTTCTCCTGTTCTACTTATCCTATCCTTGCCTCTTTGGTGGGCAACTGATCACCTTTGACGCTATGATCTAGCAGTTTTGAGGTGCTGCTAGAGATTCAGAAGGTGCCAGATTCCTTTTAAGGAGGAACATACATTAAGGCTGAATTTCAGAAAAGAGCAGCGCAGGGGCCTCTGGGTAGGATGGTAATAATGGACCCTTCGCAAACACAGCTCAAGGCCAGTCTTTGGGAGAAGCACTGCCTGTGGCAACTCACATGTCCAGGTTCAGGTCTCTCTTTCATTTCACGGGCAAGGGTTTCAGGAAAAAGAAGTCAAGGGTGTAAGGAGAAGAAAGTGGAAATTCATTTCTAAAATTCAAAATTTGTCAGAATTCGTCCCTGTGCCCAATTTTCCTTAAGTCAGCTGAGTGAAGAAAGCAATCAATATTGGCCCAATGTGGGCCAGGTGCTGGTCAGATGTTTACTCACCACGTATTAGCAACCAGACACAGGTATTGTTGTCATTTTGTAAGTGAAAAAAGTAAGCCTGAAAGTATATTCTAACACTCTTATTTCTCCAGCTAATAGGCATGGCAGATTAATAAGAACCAATTTCAAGATACTTGCTTAATTTTCCTTTTTTCCCTTTCAATGACAACATTGGCATGCTTCTGAAAAAAATCTTCTCTTGAGGGGGTAAAGTGTCTCATTTACACAATAAGCAACATTAGCCACTGCTTACCAGATGAAGATGACAGAATAACTGAACTTTTGTTTTTTAAATTGAGATCTGTAAAAATATAAGCTCGCTCACTTCTGGGCAAAACAACTGGCAAGGAACTTCAAATACTTGAAGGACTATCACTTCCACACTGAAGTCAGAATTCCCACTATTAAAAATCTGGGCAACATTAACGCTAGAGAAAAACATACTACACTGAGTTCTTCGTGGAATTCAGGTCCAGTTATGCTCATTTTTGAAACCCACAAATCGATGTGAATTTGGGAGGAGAGTTTTAGAACTCTTTGGACATTAAAATATTGTTGACAAAAATGTAATTATTCTTATTGTTTAAAGACACAGGACAAAGGTGTGTTTAAAAACGTTAGCAAGCTTCAAACTACATTCTTGTGCTTGAACTAAATCAATACAATCCTTTGTTTCTTCTCTAGACTCCTGAAATTGAAAACACTCCTAATTCAGCCCCTCAGCCACAATTTTCCTTACGTAGTCCTTGTATGGTAAGACATTCCTTGTGTCTGGATAGCAGCATGTTATACTTTTAAAGCTAATGGAAAAAGCAGACTTTTTATACAAAATGTGGCACAAAACATCTTTTGCACAAGACCCCAGCTGATATCCCAGTACTAAATATGAAAATTAAGCCTTTACATCTTGTGTCCACAGACCTTACTACATTAACATAATTTATCCACTTCATTTTTTTTTTGTATAACACTTGGATCTATTATACTTTCCTTTTATTTTGTTTTTGCAAGGCATGAAGAGTAAGGGTAAAGTGGAAAGGTGGAGGCCATAATGACTTGATCCCTATGCATAAGGAGGTTCTTCTTCTCATAGACCCACCTCCCGCTGTGGGGCAAGCATCCAGGGAGTCACAGAGACTGACCCACACAGCTTGCACACCCTACCTTCGAGCAGTGTGCTGCATGTCAGGGCCGTAGGACTCCCCTTCCTGGGGTGATCTAAGCTTCCTCCAGCGCCTGCACAAGTAGGCTTTCACCTGAGATCCCATCTCTATGAGTACAGACCTTGCTCTTGATGCATACACCTGTAGGCCTGAGGTTGGTTAGGAGGCAGCTACTTGCTGGAGTGGGAAGGACACAAGGCATGCACGGAGTGCCTGTTCTTGTGTGAGCAAAGCTCCTCGGAAAAGAGCTAAAGTAAAAAAGAGAGAAGTATGTGGGTCTCCATGTGTTCACTTGCTGTAAATGTTACAGGTGGGCCTGGCATGAGATTCAGAGATAGAAGTGGTTTTAATGGTGCTTCTTTTAATGGCAAATGGCAGAATGTCAACAATCCTTTCCCGTCATGTTGGCTTTTCTTCTACATCAACAAGAGAAGAATTACCAGGAGGAAAACTGACCAGAGATTCCAAATGATAGAATCCATGATTTATAAACTCTACAAGAGTCAACTCCAGGAGAGAAAAATCAACAGAGGTAACCTTTCCCAAAACCTCCAAAACGTGTGCACCTACCCACACAGAGCCCCATGTCACCCGTGGCAGGCTGTGTATTATGTCCACCAATGTTACAGATATTCTAGTTCACTGCCAGTTGCCATGCTATCACTGCCTTAAAGGATTTACACTATCCAAATCAATTCTAAAACCAATGTATGGCTCCATGGTCCAATTTCAATACACATCTTTTTAATTCCCTTCCACTTGCCAGTAGCTTTTGCTCAAGAAAATTTAATGACAATGTATAACACACACCCCTGATATAACACACCAAATCTCAGAATTGGCTTTGGTCCCTCCCTTCTTTAACACATTTATTATAGGTTTTAAATTATAGTAATCCACAAGCTCTACCCATAGGGAACAGAATTATGTGCACTAAGCTTACTTCATACTGATTTTCTAAAAAAGTCAAGCCTAGACATTCCTGTTCACAATTGAAAAGCCCCTAGATTTACTGGTAACCCTAAGTATTCACTGCAGTTCTGGAAACTTTAAAGGGAAGGGGCAAGAGAATCGATCTCTTCAATAGGAAAAGGAATGCAGTTTCCAAGGAAAATACCAGAGAGGAAACCTGTCACTCTGGTACAATTAGACCTAAAGAATTCTACTAGAAGACAAAAGAATAATGACAAAGTAGCAGTAGGGGAAGTAGACAGAATCCAGAAAACTTAAATGATGGACCATCATTGTAGGTTTTAAATGACCCCTCTTCTGTCTGAACATAAGACAGACTGTCAAATGTGAAATGGAGCCACATTTGAGTAAACTGGGAAACCTGAATGCTCTGGATGGCAATGCTAGGTTCTGGGACACAAACCTGGGGCTAGGAAGCATTCTTCCCTGGTGTAGTCTGTTCCCACCTACTTCAGTACTACCAAAATGTTTCTTCCCAAAGTGCTTGCAAAATCTGTCTCCTGTTGCTGAAGCTGGCTAACACGTCCCACTTAGAGCCTATATACTTGAGCTGCCCTCTGTTCTACACAGTGAATAATCCAGCCGTCAAATTATCCCACACACAATGCGTCTCCTTCATTTTTTAATTTGCCCCAGAAATCACTGGGGGCAATTTTCTGGAATTTATGCAACATTCCTTAAGGGGTCATTTTGAAGCAAAAGGAAAGCCTTAGTGAAATTCTACTAAGGAACTGGGACTGGGACTGGTCCAATTTTCCTACACAAATTTTTACTAGATGGAAATCCAGAAGGTTGGGCCACTTCTATCCATCATAAAAACCCTTTGTTTAAACAAAGTCTCCACTGATGCATTTTCCAGCACATAAGGTAATTTTCGGTGTGGTACAAAACTCACTAGGGTCCTTTAAAACCAGGGGCGGGGGGGCGGGGAGGCCGGTGGTAAAGGAGAAGGAAAAAAAGTACCTACACAGCAGAAGCCTTTATGATCTATAACTGAGTACACACTGAATTTGCAATAATGCCACATTTACCCGCCTGGGCTGTAATACAGTAACTCCCTCCCACCTCAACAGTGACCAGCCCACAAACAGAACCAAGAAACCTGGCAAGGAATTCTAGCTGCAATAACAAATTCGACTTGCAATAAAAGCCATCTGTACAAGTGCCAATTATCCTTTTCCTCAAATGATTAGGTTCCATCTAGTTTTGCTGACAAGCAAGTTATGCCACATTTTAATAGGCAATAGAATGTATTATTAAATAATTAGTAGCTAAGAAACAGAAATTAGAGGCTACTTCCTTTCACATGCATCCAGTACTTCAGTCTATTGATGTAAAGCAACTGGATCCTCCAAAGAGGACAGACTGAAACCTGATACAGCAGTTTACTGTGAGACAATTATGAGGCTAATGAGAGCTCACAGAGACTGAAGCAGGAAAGAAATCTAGAAAATTCCACCCAACCCCCATTATATCTGATCCATAACAGGGTCCCGGAGGAGCAAAAATTTCTTCAAACTGCTCCTTGTTCTGAGCACATTAATTAAACGGTTAAAGGTAAAGGAGTATTGATGTCTTTCCCATCCCTTCACTTCTCCCTGCAGGTAGTGTCTGGTACTTGTTCAGCCCTAAAGGTACAGTTGCACTAACTGAAAAAAGCCCCACTAAGACCAATTAAGGTCTTTACTAAGAGGCTGAAAAGAAGACAAATGAAGGCAGAAAGCCCGATTACAAGGAACCTTTGTACAGATGTAAAGCAATTAGAGTGGTCCCGGGGGGAAGGCAGCATGGTTCCAGAAGCACATGATTTTACAGCCTGTCTAAACTTGGAACAATCTATCTTTTTTTAGGTTGAGAATAAAAGTGAACCCTATATTAGTGTCATATATCAGCCGCGAGTGCCTGCGATTGGCTCCCCCATGCCTGCTAGAGCCATAAAGCTTCTCAAAGATCCCTGGTGGAGGGCAACACCATTATATGCTCTGCTCTCACTGGCAGGGAAAAAAGACCTGCCTGGTGTCAGAACTGCTTAGCAGAAGAGCCACCCAGCTGTGGGGCACCCAGAGAGAGAGGGCACACCCAGGAGAGAGGGGTGAACAGAAAGAGGCAGACGGGACTGGAAAGGAAGGCAAAGGTGAACCTCAGGAAACACAACCGAGAGACTCTCTGGAAGATATTGAAGGGGGTTGCAGCCCTCAGAAGAACAAAGTCTCCCCAGATTATCCTCTGGAGGACGTTTTAACAGCAGCCACATTTCTGTCATTAGCTCTCCTT
>RJWT010043747.1:0-11884 GCA_004365215.1 Cuniculus paca
AATTAATAAAAGCTGTGATTGTTATTAAGGAAAATCCTACCATTATCCCATTCAAGTAATCAGTCTATTCCCAACTGTTTAATCGTGCTTCAGTTATTCCAGGAGCTCTTCAGATTAACACCAGATTTATGATCATTTACTTCACGATCCATATCCAGATATTTATTTCTCCCTTGTCTGGCTTAAAATAGTGCAGGTGTTCTAATCAAACAGCCTTCATCAATGGTTCTGTTGGGACGTGGCAAGACGTACTCCCTCTGTCTGAGCCTGTTTCTTCACCTGTAGGTTCATGATTCCTTTCCTGGAATCTTTCAGTCAGGTGAGTCTTAAGATTCAGAATTGATTTTAGAATTTTGATTTTAGAAAGGTAGTAATGCATATATAAATGCTACCTAACACCCTTAGTGGGGTCTAATAAAGCATCATATCATCGAACATATTAGCAACTCTTCATTAACACATGCAGATATTTACACAGATTACATTTGTCACCAATACATCTTGCAGACCTTTCAGATAAGTGATTGTGAACCTCTGCTAAACCCTACTCTGAGAGCTTGTGTTTGGCGAATAGCTGTTTCTCCACCAATGGTAGCTATTTTATTTAAATTAAAGACAGATACAGGGGAATCTCTTCTCTTACACCAGTCAGAATGTGAGGAAAGAAATTCTCTTTAAACCTTTGATTCTCATTGGGTTTTATGTTTCTTGGTGATATTCACTCTTCTAGAAAATATTCGCAGGAGGACAATATGCCTTTTTGAATAATTTTAGATCCAGATATGTTACTGTTCTCTGAGGTGATTGATATGATCAGAATTACAGTGTTAGAAAAGGAAATGAGGTTTCCATTACATAGTTAAAATTAGGACCAAGATATTTTTAGCTTTTTCTCTTTTTTCACCATAATTCTTACTTGAAGGGATAAAATCAGTCATTTCACCAGTCCTGCTAGTGTCTGAACAGCCTGTAGAGATTTATGTTTATGCTAAATTTGGCATGTAAGATTATGCTGCATGTGACTCATCACAAGGCTTGGGACACAGGTGTCCCAGGGTCAGTGCGAGGTGTCTGTCAGTAAATTTTCCAGCAATAAAATGCCAGAGTTTGTAAATTATTTGATTAAAAAATAAATGGGTGAATTGTTCAGTAGTATGTTTTGGATGAATATTATCCATTGTATCCTGGCAAGAGAATTTTTAAGATCCTCTTTTCTAGCCTATCTACTTGTTTAATGAAAGTATGTAGATTTTCATCTTTTCTTAAGTACCTGTTTTATTTTACATTTGGAAAGAGTAGATTTTTAAAAACTGACTTCTGGCAACTTAGTCTTTTTTATTGTGGCTAAATATACATACATTTACCACTTACCCAATTTTAAGTGTACAGTTGTGTGACGTTAAGTGCTTTCACACTGTTGTATGACCAGCGCCATTTTTATTTTCCCCTAATGAAACTCCTTACATATTTAACACTTACCTCTCTTTTCTTCCCTCCCCCCACCCCTGCTTACCAACAGTTACCCTTCTACTTTCTGTCCCTAAAATCTGACAACTCTGGTATCTAACGTACTGTAAGTGGAATCATGCAATTGTTGTCCTCTTGTGAACGACTTGTTTTACTTACCGTAATGTCTTCAGGATTCATCCATATTGTAGTAGGTGTCAGAATGGTGTCCTTTTCAGTGCTTAGCACTTTTGCATTGTATGCATAGATGACACTTTGTTTATCCATTCATCGATGCCTGGGTCGTTTCTACTTTCAGGCTATGGTGGATGATAATGCCACGAATATGGAGATCCCTGATTTTGAATTAGTACAGTTACCAGCTGTGTGTTCAGTGACAGTTCCTGTTATCTTAACTAAGTCTGTTAACGTGACAACTCAGATGAGGTCTCAATAGCAGAAATTTAGCATGAATAGCGGTTTTAAATTTCATATTTGACTGTGAAACCTTGATATTTACCCTGTTACCCGCCTGTGAATTAAGTTGCTGGCCTTCACATAAACAGAGCCTTGGGAAAGGGGTGCTTGGTCTCTTTTGTGGTTAAAGGACCATACAGGGACATCACCTGGCAGTTTCTTGTGGCAGGTCCTGAAGGTCAGAATCCAGAGCAGACCAGAAAGGAAAAAGATTGGTTTTGCTACTAAATTATATTTTTAACTTCAAACTATTACACTTCTTACCTTGTTGCCTTTTCCGATTTGATCATCCTTCAAAAAATGAACCAAATAGCTCTTTACTTATTATTTTGTAGTACTGGGGATTAAACCCAGGGCCTTCACTCTGAGCTACATCCCCAACCCGCCCTGCCTGCCTGCCTTCCTTCCTTCCTTCCTTCCTTCCTTCCTTCCTTTCTTCCTTCTTTCCTTCATCCTTCTTTCCTTCCTTATTTTTTCCCCCTATTTTTATTTTCAAACAGGGACACTAAGTCTCTTAAGTCACCCAGCCTGGACCCAAATTTTTGATGCCTGCCTCAGCCTGCCAGAGTGCTGGTGTTGTAGGCATGCATCACCAAACCCTGCCCCAAACAGCTCCTTACAAAATAGCAAAATTAAACTTACGAAACAGGGAAAACTCTCATGAAAGGTTGTGAAGATGAGGGAAGCCATATCTGCTGAAACACTTTGAACTCTGATGAACACAAGATAAATAACCAATGACATTTTCAGATATAAAATCAAATCATGCACAGATTTCCAGTACATTCCAAACCTTCCTTCCCACTGCAACTGCTACCATGGATCTGGCAGCGTCAGGATGAAGTTGTATTTAGACCATGTTTTCAGTTTCAATGAAAATTCTAATTTGCTTTGGGCCAGTTATTTTTTATTTCTGATCTGGGCATGTAGGTCTCTTTTCCCTGACTGATTGATGGATTGTATTATTCAAACATGTAACTCATTACAATTTTGTCTAGCTTTATCTTCATTACCTTTTCAACATGTTCTTTCTGCCTGATACACAATCTTGTCCTGTTTTGAATGTGTAACCTCTAGGGGGATTGGTCCCCTGTCTTTCATGACACCTGAGCCACCTCCCTATCTCCCATCCTTTCCCTTCCAGGCACATCCACCCTTCTGTCTATCTCAGATGAAAAGTGACCTAAGAAAGCCAGACCTCTGTTCTTCTGAAGTTTACCATCTTCTCCAGGGAAGGAAGACATTAGACACACAACTAAAGTTTACCATCTTCTGCGGTGAAGGAAGACATTAGACACACAAACTCACTACATTTGCACAAGTGCAAACTGGAATCAGAGCAGGGAAGAAAAGAGATATTTTTGAAAAGGAAGTTGTATACCATAGGAGTTAAAAGCATAAACTTTAAAACTATGCCATGCTCAAACATATTGAACCTGAGACCAAAAAAAAAAAAAAAAAACAAACTAGTAACACAGACCTGTCTTAATAGACTTTTATTATTTAGTTCAAATGGGCATTTCTCATTGATTTTTAAATTACTGCATTAAAATGTTGACTCCCTTGATCTCTGGGTTTTGGGAGCCTCCCTAACGTGCTCCTGAGGAGAGTGCCTCACTTGCTGTACCCCAATCCCAAACCTGCCCCAGAGACAAACTTCCTGGGTTCAGATCACCGGTTTGCTACTTCGTGGCTATGTGCACTCCTACAAGCTGCTTTATTCTGCCTCAGTTTCCTCTACTGTAAGGGGAGAATAATAATAGTATTTTATAAGGCTACTATGGGGATTAATATTTGCAAAACAGTGGAACAGTGCTGGGCACAAAGTGCCATGCTTGTATTTAAGAAGCGTAGCAAAAGAAGATGCTTTGAGACTGCTCTAAGCACCGAATGACTCACTGTGGGCTGGGTCCCATGTGTCTGAAGTTACTAGGCTGCTATCAGCTTGCTTCCCCACACCCCACCATTTTTATGAATTTATACATATACTTCAGGACAATCCTGTTGTCCTGAAGCTATTGCAGTTATATATTTTAAAAATGACAAGGCTTCTTCATCACATGTCTTCATTTCCCACTCCTTTTTATTTTCTAACTGCAAAATAGCCAGGGAGGTGCTGAGGAGTTATGGTCCACTACTGTCACTCACAGGCAAATGCCACTGTTAGACCCATCCAGAAACAGGGAATATTTCATGGGTTCACGTTGTGCTGTTTTGTTTTGTTTGCATGGATCCTTCTCTGCACATCATGCTATTGGTTTCTGTTCTACTGAGGTAAGCACAACCTTGATATTCTTACTTCCATTCACTAATGTATATTCTTTCATAGCACTTTCAGAGGATTGAGCACAATTAAGTAGACCACTCTGTTAGGGGGATCCCACTTACAAAGTCTACTCAAACCTTTCTGTTAGCATTTAATTCTAGTTTGAGTTTAAATTCTGTTTATGGTAATTTTCCAAAATCTAGTATACTTTTTGGTCACATAAAATCAACTTTTTTGTGTGTGCTAGAGAATTGACTCCAAGACTTTGCATGTGATAAGCGCAGGCTGTACCTCTGAGCTACACCCCAAACCAAAAGCACATTTTGAAGAGAATATCACTTACAATAAAAGCATTGCATTTATATAAAATATGCAGGGTGGAAGCACAAAGGGTAAACAGGAGAAAGTCCCCATTAAAAAGAAAAGAAATGCAGCATAAATGAATTTTACTTATTCAAGATACTAACCTTGAGAATAGCTAAATACAAAGTTCAAGTTTTAAAAGCCTTGCTGTGCACTAATTTGTTCTCTAAAACTTGAGACAACTGTGTGAGATAGCAGGAATTTATTTAGCTGTGTAGATTTCTGGTTAATCAGATAATTTTTTTGCCAAACTAAATTCTGTGTATGAATATTATAACTGCTCTAGGGAAAATAGTATTATATCATGGAAGAAACAAGCTGTATCTCAGAATGAATAAAGAATTTTTTCCTGTTTTACCCTTAAGCTTTGAATTAACAGTTTGTAAAAAGAAGAACACTGCCTAGATCTAGTATTCTCCTTTGATTAGCTCTTTTTATATTCCATAATTATATGTAAACATATCTTTCTGTCTTTTACAAAGAACTCACATACACTAAAATTTAAATGCAGTGCTCCAATTTAAAAAAAAAAAAAACACATGAGACGTGAAAGCCTTTTCCTGTAAAGATGTGTGTTTTTTGGTCACACTTATTACAATTTACTTAAACTTGGAGAATTCATAGTGAAACACTACATTACTTTTGAAAGTAGAGTATCCTTTCATGGAAAAATATAATCAAAAATCATTATTTACATTAACATTCTCTTTGTAAACCAGAGGATCGTCGGCGCCCAAATCCTTCTTTTACAAATTGTTCGAGTGAGAGCACATGGTTTCCTGCTGAAAGAGTATCACTGGATTGCACAGCCACATAGCAGCAGCAAAATCAAGGGATTGTTGGGAGAAAATTCTCCACCTTGCAAGAAGAGATATTGATTGCCCTTTGTTCCAGATTTATTTTTTAGAGTTTTGGGCCCCTCTTTCATGTTTATATAATGAGTAGCCTTGGGAGACTGAGAAAGTGCTTAGCTCGGGAGCAAAGATCAGACACCACTGTAAAAGATCCCGGTTTTCTGTCCTTAGAGTTCCTCTCATGTAGTGCAGTCTGCTGTGTATGCAGGCATCACCCAACCCTTTGTGTGGCTCTGCACCCCAAGCCCTGTGTGGCTTCCTCAACTGGGGTCTCAGGAACCAGTGCAAGAAAATGCAATACTCTGGCTACTGCTGTTGCTGTATGCAGGAAAGTGTTTGTCTCGTGTTTTCTGCAGCATCTATAAAATTGTAGCAGGTTAACTTGTTAGCTTATACAATTGTAAACCCTTAAAACTTATTGATAGAATGTCCTCTGTCTCTCTGTCTCTCTGTCTCTGTTTCTCTCTCTCTCTCTTGATCCCAAGGAGACAGTGCTGCTTCAGAGAAAACATAGCCTAAAGGATAGCATGTGGCTAGAACACTGTTTAAGATGGCAGGAGGCCTAATTCTAAACATAGATGGTTGCATAGAACAATTAGTATTTCTCAATGCGTGTATGAAATTATCTCTTCTGGGAGATTCTGTGCATCTAGGCAGAAAAGACACCAAATCTGATTTGAACTTTATCTCTTTGGGCTCAGGTTTCCACCAAAAAAATCATTTAAATCTACTTAGAGAACATGCATGACTTGTAGTAAACCTCATGTGCCATGACCGCTTACTTTTAAGACAAAGGAGTGTGTCATAAGCCTTATCTGGATAGCAGCAGGTCGGGCCTCACTGTCCCAGGACTCCAAAGTCTGCATTGTTCTGAGTAGTACGTTGTTATGAGTACTCACTACATTGTTACGCATCATTTATTCATGTCGGCTTTCCTGGTTTGGATACACCTTTAAGAAACCATCCTGCCAGACTAGACAGGAATCTCTGGGGCTCGTCCAGTCCAAAATGGTTGAATCGAAACTGCCCCAAACTGACTAGGGGAGCCAGCATATGGCTTCTGTTACCTGCATCTCACCCAACCAAGAAATATAAAAACTTAACTGAGGACAGTGATGTGAAGAAATCTTACAAAGAACACTGAAGAATAGTATTTCTCCTATATAAAATAATTGAGAATACAGCCAGGTGTGGTGATGCATGCCTGTAATCCCAGCTACTTGGGAGACTGAAGGAGAAACTTCAGAAATTAGAGGTTAGTCTGGGGAATTAGAGGTTAGTGAGCCTCTGTCTTAAAATAAAAAATAAAATAAAATAAAATAAAATAAAAATGACTGGAGATATAGCTTAACCCCTGAATTCAATCCCCGGTACTGCGAAGAGAGGGAGAGGGAGAGGGAGAGGGAGAGAGAGAGAGAGAAAACAAAAAGAGAGAGAGGAAGAGAAGACAGGCAGACAGTTTGTTAAAATTGTGGAACATGGAAAGTTGTATGAAAACCAGATTAGGTGAAGCACTTCCACAACCACCGATATTTTTTGTTTACCAATTTTCCTCTTTAACAGGTATTTTTTGTCTTTTGGCTATATATCAATAATGTGCTTTGTTACAGAAGACTGCTCATAAGAAAGGCACAGTTTAAAGAAAGCTGTTCTGCTCAGGCTGTAGATGATTCTTGAAGATGCAGTATGTAGTCTTTTGTGAATTCTCTTAAACAACTGGGAAGCTTTATATTAAATTTACTCATAACACCTAACTCAGAGACCTGCTACGCAGGTAAATTAAGGTAATATACACAAATTTCTTGGCACAGACAGGGTTTTGCATATAATAAGTATCCAGTAAGTATTGACTGTAACAAGGAGGGAACAGTTTTTTAAATGTTAGCATTGTAAACCTTTGGAATTTCCAGAAGAGATCTAACTTCTGCTGTGTATTTTGGAAAGTATAAAATAGAGATCATAAAAATAAATAAATAAATAAATAAGAGATCAAGTATTAAACTGATTCTGAGGAAATAACAGACAGATATGGAGGGTGTTATGACATGTGTCTCATGTTATGGTATGTGCCTCAAACCTCATGTGGTCATAGCGGGGGCTTTTTCAGAGGTGGCTGGACCTGGAGTGTGTGATGCTGAAATTAACTTATGGTGCGACGCTAGGATCAAGACCACTAGGATTAAGGGGGTGTGTGCTACCCGCCCCAAATGGCCTGGATAATTTTGCTTTGCTACTTTCTGCCCAACATGAACTGCTTCTCCTCTGCAATGCCTGTCTGCCATGGCACCTTGCCTTGGAGTCAGCCAACTATGAACTGAAACTTCTACAAACTGTGAGTTAAATAAACCATTCTTCTTTTAACTTGTGGGTGTTGGGTATATTGTCTCAGCAATGAGAAAAGTAACTAAGAAGACTCTACTCATTTGTTAAACTGGATCACATTTGGATAGATCTCAACTAAGCCGTGCTGTGAAATAATCTATGCCTCACAAAGGACATTGAGATCTACAAGGTGGCCGGCCATCACCATGGAATCAAAGAGAAGACCTCCCACCAGGAGCAAGGATGTGCCATTAGCTTGCATCTCAAAGTTCCAAGGTTTATGGCCATACCCAGGGAACTGTGCAAAGCCAGGGCTCCACAAGTGCTAAAGGAAGGAGCGTTTGGGAATGTGCCATGAGGAGCGTCACACACATGTCCTTCCTGAATGCAACACTGTCCCCTGACACCCTGTGTGAGACCTAGCTGCTGCACACTCAGCTTGGAGCATCTTTTGAGAGTTAGGGCTGAGACCAGCCACAGCTGTCAGAGGTCACACAAGTGCTGCCTTTACCCCAGGGAGCAATTGATGGAGCTTCAGGCTCAGATGTCCAGTGGCTCTTGAGGAAACATAAGGTCTGCTTTCGTTACCTGTCTGGTAGGAGGCACCCATTGTTTGTTGGCTGTTGGTGAAAAGAGGGAGCATTAAAAGTGTTGTGTTTTCATTGCATATTGCTCTTGAAGAGGTAATAAATTTTTCTTCCTCTCAAAACCCGTAGTTAGAAGCTAGAAGCTGAATGAGAGTTTAGATCAATTAGTAAGTTTGGAAACTGGCTCTTTGGTTTCTGGATAGAAGAAGAGAACTCTGGGAAAAACTTTTATTATGGGTTTTTTATAGGAACAGAGAAAAGATCTTTTTGTTTAATCCTATCAAGAAAACCATAGAAATGATAAGTTGCCATTGGAGATTAATAAATATAAGTACTTTAAAAAATGACTGATGCCAATTTTAGTTCAGACTTTTATGCTGCAATGGCTATTCCATTTTTAGAGTGATCATTTCAAGGAAAGGTGGAAAAATAATCTTGGAGAAGTGCAATGACCTTAAGATCCTTGTGATTTTCCTGTGAAGTCCCAGTTGTTAATTTTCTGATTTAACCAATAAAATATGTAATTTAGCTTATAAAGAATCTAGCTGTAATTAGCAATGAAATAATGCAGCATTAAATCCTAGATAAATGAACAAAGAACTTTATACAAGAAGTAAAGAATATTATAAATCATGTTATATTTTCATAATGTGTTAAATATAATAGTAATATCATAGTATTTTTAAAAAACAGCAGACAATGCAATATAGAAAAACTGCATACAGGAAGACCCAAGTGTATTCCATGGTAAGAAAAAGGTTCTGGAACTGTTCATGCTGCTGGGCTGGTATAAGGCCTGGCCCAGGTCACTTTCAGCTGTCTGACATGCGTTCCTTACTGGCGGCACCCTCCTGACATGAAAATGAGTTTTTCTGATTAAGTCACCCCACAAGTCCATAGTGGAGCTTTGTGGAGTGGGTCACGTGAGTGACTGGTAGTTTCCTAGTGGTTTTGGTGTAGCAGTTCTGGTTGTGGCAGAGGTGAGGGCTTTAGAGAAGCACCCCATGATTTGAGGCGAGTACACAGCCCAGTTCACAGGTGAGAAATGCTAGCACCAGGCAGATGGTGTTGACAAGGGGTGGAGCAGCCCCGTTTCAGCACTGCCTGATGAGGACGTTCAGTGTCAGGACAGTGGGCTGTGCACCGGCCTGGGCAGTGGACTCTTTTGTCGCTTTGCATGTATCTGTTAGGAGGCTGGATGGCTGTGTCATCCATACACAGAGGGTTTCTTTCTTTCTAATCTTGAGAGTAAGAGGAAACAGAGGATTTTGAAGTCATGCACGAGAGAGAGCCAGTACACCAGGTCTCACAGGGATGGTGTTTTTTTGTTTTGGTTTTTTCCATTTCTCCTTAGAAAGAAGGGCCAAGGTAAGTAACTTGGAGTGTGTTCAATCTTCCAAGTCTGTAATTCATAGAGATAGAACAAGAACTTGCTAAAAATCTGTTGATTCATACAAGGTGAATGAACACAGCAAATCACAGCAGTATCATTTGCAGTTTTTTATTCTCCAAAAACTAAGGGCTGGGGATCTAGCTCAGCGGTCTAAGCGCCTGCTCGGCAAGTGCAAGGTCATGAGTTCAATCCCCGGTGCCGCAAAAAAAAAAAAAAAACTATTGGCCACCTATAGATGAAGTATGGAGGAAAATGCAGTTATACCCAGTGTCTACTTAGGAGATGACAGGCCTAGCTTGGGTAGTTGGGATTAATACTGAAAACAAAGAAAGCAGTGATTGAGCTTGAAGAAAAGGAAAATCTGGTGGAAAGTGGACTTTAGTGACCCTTGATACCAGGACTAGTACCTGGGCCTTAGGGGGTTTTATAATGACTTAGGAAACTTCATTAAAGAGATGGACTTATTAGCCTTATGGTTTACAACAAAGGAGAAGACATGGGGAATCCTTCAGAGTTCAGTTCTACAACAATATATATATAGATATAGATATAGATATATCCCCCAGGAGTTGCATATCCTACAATGGAGCCAGCCAAAAAATAGTATACATCAGGGGGAAAAATACTTATATAAATATTTTAATACTAAATTTATTGAGACATCATGAGATGAACACAAGTTACCCTTGGCCTCTACAATTACAAGAGGAGCTCAGAGTGGTAGCCATGAGTTTCCAGCCATTTATTAGTATGATGAACTGCTGAAGAGTGTGCACATTTTTTGGCAGTCTGTCTGTCTGTCTATCTGTCTGTACTATGTGCGTGTGTGTGTGCGCGCACGCGCGTGTGTGACGTTTGTTTCCAGCCCTCTGCCCACCTCTCCTCCCTCACATCCCCACACTCACTACTCTTTCATGTCATGAGTCACCCTCTGGGAACCTAGCACCCTCTGGCCTGCTCAAATGCCTCCAATTGGTTTTCATCAGTACTTACCAACGTACTTGCATCTTGCCAGGAATTGAGCATGCAAACATTCTGCATCATACACCTTTCCAAATATCCTGTCTTCTGGTCTCCAAGTTCCATCCATGGTAGCTGGATAATTTGCAAGGTTGATTTACATACCTTGAGCCTGACAGCTTTCATGGACTACTGCCAAGCCTCAGTCTCCCCATCTCCTGCTGCAACTCTGTAGACTCTGAGCACCTTCACACCAGTGTCCTTGAGTCTCCCACCTAGCAAGGTTCCTACACCTGCATACCCGCAGAACTCACCAGCGCCTGTGCCTTGCAGTGCACAGCCCAGAGGTCCAGGGGATGAACTTTGGACCCAGTGAGCCTGGGTGAATGTTCCTTTTCCCACTCTACTTTGGGGCTGCTTCTGCACTGTAGTCTGTGCAGCTCCTTGGGGGTGTGGGCTGTGGGTTGAGCCATCTGTCATTTCAGCAGCTTGACACACTGCTCCATGTTAGTGCTCCTCTTTCTCAGCCCCTCTCCCTTTATACCATACTCCTCCCTGAAATTGTATTCCCGGTGAAGTAATGGCCATTCATTCTTCAACAGATGATTTATTAAATACATATAAAATTCCATAGACTGTCTGGGATGCTGTGAACACAGAGATAAAATTTTATATTCAGTGACTTATCTGATATTAGCTGTTTTCTCAGAAACTACATTGTTTAATTTCCTTTCTTGGCAGTCCAGAAATATTGGCCATGTGATCTAGAGTTGGGCTTGCCAGAGCCAGTTAGAAACTCACAGGGGCCACAAACAAATGTAATCCCACAAAAGAATACAAAGAAAGGCTTGGGAGGGAAGCCAGGGATGGAGCCACAAAGGCAGGACATGGCGGGAGAGCTGGGAAGACACACATCAGAAAAGAGGCAAGAGGCCAGGAATCAAGGAGACAAGGAACTGAATTAAGGAGGATTAGGAATGAGCTGAGAATTGGAGTAGGAAGCAAAACAAGACAAAGCCATCAGGACCTGTTCCTGAAAGTGCGCGTTTCAGGAGCTCCTTCGTCCTGGTTGTGAGCCTGCAGACTGTTAAAAGATTAAAAATAATAATAAAATAAGAACTTTTGTATCAGTCTTATAGTTCATTTAGCAAATTTATACTAATGTGTGTGGCAATTAAAAAAGCTCACAATTTATAGAGCAAAAAAATCAACACTC
>RJWT010043748.1:0-11909 GCA_004365215.1 Cuniculus paca
GGAGGGAAGAGAAATTTGATGATGAAATCAGTGAAGTCAAATGTCAGCTATTAGCCAATTCGAGGCCCCGTGAAGCCTAGAGCTTAGGCCACCTCCTTTCGTGCCACCTAGTCCCTTGGGCTGTATTTAAAACATTTCTCAAGCCAGGTGGCAGCAGAGGCCCGCAAACGTGCACCCGGGGAGGATTCGGCAGGAGGGCTGCAAGTTCGACCCCAGCCTGGATAACTCAGTGACTTAGTGAGAAATAAAATATCAAAAGGGGCAGGGAACGTAGCTCAGCACAAAGGCCCTGAGTCCAATTCTCAGTGGGGAAAAAGAAACAATGCACAACTGTCAGGGCCTCTCCTCTCTACTCCCAGCTACAGGCAACTCTCCGGCCTTCTCCAGCCTCTGCCCCCGCCCCACCCCTGCCTCCACGCAGGGAGCCCAGCTTCTTATCTGTCCCTGTCCCGTGATGTCCCTGCTCCCTCTGCATACTGCAAGTTGTCTCTCACCTGGCCAACTCCTAAGACTTCTTTATCAGACGCCCCTCCCTGCCTCTGCATGCACACACCCTGATCCGACGCGAGCTGTTACTGCTGTCTCCCTCACCCCTTGTGACCTCCACAGAGGCAGGCATTGGACTGTCTTTCACCCCAACCCCTAACACCTGGCACTGGGCTGGATGAGCACCGACAGTTTGGTCACCAAGTCACTAGTCCAGCAAGGATGTGTACCTTTGTGCAGCCCTGGAAAAAATCAGAAAACATGCCAGGACCAACCGACCATGTAACCATCTGACAGAGAAGCTGCACACCCTCCTAGGACTCAGCCACCTGCCCAGGGCCCAGCAACTCCTCCCGAGGGCCTACAGGCCTGGCCCTCAGCTCCACCCTGCCCCTGACAAGTCCATTTTACAGAGGGTCATGGCGTTGTGGGAGAAAACCACACGCACACCGAACTGAGTGCGTGCTGCCCAAGCTCCCACAGCCAGGAAGAGAACAGGCTCTAGGCCACACTGCCCAGGTCTGAGTCCCAGCCTGGCCTCTTACAGGTGGCGGTGTGACTTTAGGAAAGTTACTTCACTTCTCTGTGCCTCCATTTCCTCATCTACAAATTAGGATGGATGGCATCTACCTGCCAGCGTAGCTGTGTGATTTGACTGAGATAGGGCTGATGCATGGGGCCAATACCTGGTGACTGAAAAAGTTGCCCAAGAGCAGACCACTAAGGTCACCAGACCCCGCTCTCTCCTGCCGCAGGCTGCCTCCCCAGCCTCAGCTCAGACAGGCCAACCCAGCCACCGTGGAACTAGGGTCTGGAAGGCAGTGTGGGGACAGAGCACTGAGTGGCTGAGCTGAAGAAGAGGCCCTGAGCACAGAGACAGGCACGCTAACTGGCAGAATGACCGGGGAGCTTTTCTAACAAATGTGCAGGCCCCACTCCCGGGACAATCAGACAGCAGGCAGTGCAGACAGGGACTGTGGCACCAAGAGCCAATGCCTGAGAGGGCTACCAGCTTGCTCCTCACTCCCAGAAACACCCACGCTGGCACTTTAACACTCGCTTGGCACTGCTCACTGCGTCCGCGATGGGCGCTTTCCGGACCCAGGACAGATGCACAGGCTGCCTGGAGACTTGAGGACTAGTCGAGTCCTGGCGCAAACTCGACTCACCGCCCCCAAGATGTTCTCCCAAATACCACCAGGGGGTATCTGAACCAAGAGAAACCCTTGTTTCCTCTGATGCTCACCCTGCAAGGCCGACCAGGTCAGAGAGGTAACTCGCACGTGGCCTCTGTCCTGGCACTGAAGATGTCAAGCGAACACAAGCCAAGACCTGGAGGCACAAGAACCTGGGCACTCTGCCCAGGTGTGTGCAGTCCCCAGGAGTGCCAGGCCAGGGAGCAGGTGTGCACACCAGCCCTGGCACCCAATCACGGCCCCATGGCAGAGGCCAGGGTGGCAGGGTCACCCTACTCAGCCATCAGCTGCACAGAAGGCTGCGCCGGGGCTTCCAGCCTCAAATCCTGGTACCCTGATGCGTCTCAGACTAGCGGTCAACATATGCTGATGCAGCTTTAGCTCAGAGAGGCTGGGCAACTTGCCCACAGTCATCCAGCTGGTAACAGAGACAGAGTCAAGCCTGGAGCCTGAGGTCTCTCCCAAGGGCTGGGGCACTGATCTTGAGGAGTGGGCCTGAGGGACAGAAGGAGGTGGGCGGGGCACAGGAATGTGGTGACAGAAGCCAACAGGGAGGCACCTGCCAATCGAAGGCGATGGCTCAGGCACTGTGCTCCCTGCTTAGTCCTCACCGCTGTCCCCAGGAAAGGATACACTGTCAGCTGCATCTTACAGACAGAAATGCGAGGCCTGGAAAGAGCTCAGCCCAAGTCACACTCCTGCCAACTCCACCAGCAGAAGGGAGGCTAGGCCAAGATGAAATCAGAGCCACCCCCTCGACCCCACTCCCTGCTCCCCAGCAACGCCGCCACTCGTGCCAAGCCAGCCAATGCTTTTAACCCAGGGCCTGGGCACTGCTGACAGATGCGCTTCGACCTGTCCAACCAGTTTCGGGACTCAATGTGCAGTGCAGGTTTCAATAGGAACAGACAGTATGGCCTTTCCACCCCCTTAGATCTGCACTTGAAAGCACCATGGCCACTGACCCCTGCCCCCAAAACTCAGGGGGCTATAGAGGATCATGTCACATGAGGGTGGGAAACCCAGCCACACGCCAGGACTGCTGATCAGGGAGCCGGGAGGGGCTCACGGGCAGCTCGGGGGGGCGGGGCTAAGTCTCCGGGCATCATGCGCCCTGATCACAAGTTCCTCACACGCCGGTCCTGCAAACCTCACACAGGGCAGCTGTGAGCAGGAGGCCGGCAGGGCCTCGGGTTATTCCTGCAGCGTGGTCTGGAATGGCTCCCAGCACGATGCCGGCCGTGGTCCTCAGAGGAGCTGGGGCCACAGCTTCTGCCCCTCGTGGTGGGGTGCAGCTGGCCAGCACCCCCTCCCTGGCACCCACATGTCCAGCCTGGCAGCACCGAAGCAGCTTCTTCCACTCACGACTTCCACCCGCCTCCTCGCCGAGCTTCACTTCCCTCCCCACACACCTGCCTCTGGCTCTCCGCCCCCACGGTCACCCCTCCCCTCAGCCTGGGTGGTCTGCGGGCCAGAGATGCCAACCCTGTTCTACAGAGGGCAACAAACAATGCTCTGTAAGAAACCACAGAGCCCAGGTGGTCAGGGCTGGCCCGCAGGTCTCCCCTCCCAGGCCACTCGGCCCCCTCTGTCACACCCTGCTAGACAGCTCCTGGAGGTGGGGAGGAAAGAGGAACAGTGGATGGACTCGGGTCGTCTCTCTCATTCCCACAGAAGGGGCATCAAGGAGAAGAGATAACAGAATGTGAGGGGGCCACTGTGAGGGCAGCAGGCAGGGCCCAGTGTTGGAACTCTGGCACATGGGGGCCGGGCTGGGAGCCTCCGGCACCTCCCAACCTAGCCAACTGCTCCATCTCCACCTCTATCAAGAGGCACAATAGCTTCTAGATGACTGAGTCTCCCATGGCTCAGATGCGCCAGCTCCTCTGTCACCTCTTAGCCTGGGCTGAGGTCATGCCACCCAGCCCCTGCAGGCTCCATCAGCCCTCCCACTAGGCCCACAGCCTAAGTTTACCCTGTGAGCTCCCAGGGTCACAGACCAATTTCCCAGCCCTGTTCGCTCCCACAGCCCCCAGGCCTCCCCACAAACCCTGCACCTCTCAGCTGGGCCAGGATCAACCTTCCATACCTCAGTTCCTTTGCCACCCTGGTGAGCCCTCAACCTCGCACAGCCCCAAGGCAAGTCAACAACCCCACCATTCTCCCTTGGTAAAGAGTCACCTGCTCCTTGGTGTTGACAGGCCCTCTTATTTTTCTACCCTGAAAATCCCACTGTCTAAAATCACCGACTGCAAAAGACCTTCCACCCCAGAGGGAAGATCGCCCAACTCCCTCACTGCCAGGCCAACTCAAGCCCTCTCCCCAAGCAGCAGGGGCCCACTTTTCTAACCCAGATCGTGCCATCACCTCCCCACCTCCAGCACCCCACTCCACCTGAGGGTGAGCCCTGCCCAGTCCTCCCTGCCTCTCCCTAAAGCTCCAGGAAGGAGACTCCCCAATCCAGAAGGAACCCCCATCTAACCTATCTCCCAGAGCAGGCCAACCAGCACCCCTCCCAGCCTCCACTGGGACAGACCCTGGGGATGACACTGTCCTTCCCTCAAACTCTCTCCCTGCTTCTCCAAGACCACTCATGAGAAACGACAGCAAAACACCCATCTGCTGGAAGACACCTGCTCCTTCTGTGGCAAAACAAGACAAGGACTACCCTGTTTCAATCTCACTACTAAGAAATAAGTACCTACATTTGCACAAAAAGGAAACAGGGGGCTCATAGATGAATAGCTTCCACACAGTCCAATCTCTTCTGGAAACCTACAGACCAGAAACTTTACCCACAGCCCATAAAAATTCTCCACCCATGCTCACCATTGACCTTCCAGCCCACAAACCAGCCCCCCCACACCCCTAAAACAACCAACTTAGCTTAAAAAATGACTGCAGCTTCATGAAGGTTCATCTTGGCCAACCTTTTTTTATGTACAATTTTACTTGGTCTTCTTGTAAGCCCTGTGCTACAGGTACTACCACCCACTTTACAGATGGGAAAACTGAGCCTTGAGGCACTTAGATAACCATCCTGATGTTGCAAAGTAGGTAAAGGGTCAAGTCTCTGCTCTTAACCACTCCACTCCACCTCTACCTTGCTGGGCCTTTCCCTTCTGGCACTGAACTTCTCGGAATGGATACCAGTCTATAGTCACAGCCCATTCTGGCTCTTCCATTCCATTCCCTGACGCCTGCCAACCCCCAACTGACCACCTAGCCCTGAGGTCTGCAGGCCAAGTCCCAATGCCAGGAGTCTTAAATTAACCACTCTCTCTCTCTCTCTCTGACAACAGTGAGCCAAACTGGCATTTATGGCGGGCTTCCTGTGTGTTCAGTTTCCAGCAACCACATTTGCCACCCTCACATGAAAGTGAGCAATCCCTCCAATGCCCACCGACTGGCAACAGTGCCTCCCTTTTCCTGGGCCCAGCAGATCAACTTCTGCGGGCTACTGGCCAGCTGGTGCCTTCTCTTCACAGGCTCTGCTCCAGCCAAACTGGCACTCTGCCACACAGAAGGGAGCTCGACGTGGCTGTCCATCGCCCCAGCACCTTTCCCGGCTCCTGGCTCTGTGGCCCCCACACACCGCTGCACTTGCCCTTTCACCTCCAACACTGGCCCAGTCCTTTCTGGGGAACCTAGAATCCATGCACCACGAGCCCTCTCCAAACCCAGGACCCTCAACGTCATCAATGCTCTCATTTCCGACTAACCAGAAACTCTGACTCCTGACTTGAAAACATTCCCTAGCTTGTTCTCAGGAAAGAAGAAGAGATCCTTCTACAGCCAGGCCCCAAAGTTCCTCTGCTCCTGAATCATGGACAATCCTCTGCTTCCCTTTTTTGGGGGGAGGAGGAGGCATGCAGTGAACTTTCTTTTCATTCCAAGACCTAACACTGCCCGCGATTAGCTCCCCCAACAGCAAAATGACCCCAGTCTCTGCTCGTTTTCTGGGCATCTGACTCCCTTTTCTAACCCCAGGATTTACCAATTCCTCTAAAGCCACAGCCCGGGTTTATTCCTCTTCCTCCTTTCAGCCAGGAAAGTGATCTGCATGACCGCCCCTTGTTCCGAAGCTTGCAGACCACGACTTTACCCCGTGATATTTCTATGGGCCCATTAAACTCTTCCAACCGTCCTTTCTGGGCCAACGTTGACCCACTGCTCCTCTTCAACTGTTCTCTAACCTTCGGGGGAACTGTGAACTCAAAGGCTGCCGCCCTCCCGACCTCGCAAACCATCCAACTTTAACTGCCCATCGTCTTAAATCCTGTAACATTCCCCCTCAGCGTGCCGGAGGGGGCACTGAAACCCAATACTTTCCACCTTTCCAACCCTATAGCCAACCCCTCTCTAAAACCCTCCAACTCTAAACGGACCATTGTGTCCTAAAGGCGACTTTATGTGCAACGCACTGAGAGCCGCCCCCATGCCGGGCCTGCCCTGACCCTCCGAACTCCCGGGTCCCCCTAGAGCCGCCCCCGCGCCCCTACAGTAGCTACCATGTCTCCAGGGGTCTTTGGGCTCCACCGCTCCGGACACGATGTCCTCGTCCGACGGGAACGTGACGCGCTTGGCTGCAGCCTTGAGGCGCCCGTCGGCCGGGGGCGACGCGGGGCCGGGAGACCCGGCCTCGGCGGGAGCCTCCTCTGTGTCGGCGTCAGCTCCGGCTTCGGCTTCGGCTTCAGCTTCGGCTTCGGCGTCTGCGCCCGGCTCGGGCGGCGCCTCCTGCGGCGGGATCTCCATCGCCACCGCCGCCTCCTCACGGGGGCCCCGGGGACATGCCCCGGGTCCCGGACTCGTCTCTCCGGGCCCGCCCGCCGTCCCGGGGCATGGGCTCCGCCACTGCTTCAGGTGCCGCCTCTGCCCCCTCTCCTTGTCGTCGCTGTCGTTGTCGCTGTCGTCGTCTCTGGGAGCCCAAGCGCGCCTCCGCCGAGCCCCGCGCGTGCCTGCTCTTCCCTAGTCGCACTTTCGCTAAAGGCCGAGGGGTCCGCAGCGTGTTAAGAAAAGCGTAAAATCTATGTAAACTATTTTCAAGGAGACTTACCCAGCGTGAAGCATGAAGAAGAAAACAAGGAACAGAAGAGGGTACGCGAAAAAGAAACGTTAGCAGCGAATCTGCAGAGCCGGAACTGCAGACTATAAAGGGGCGGGACGAGGTAGACGCCGTCTCCCAGAGCAGCGCGCACGCGCGAATCTGAGCCGCCCCCTTCCCTAGCCCCGCCCCTCAACCCCTCTCCCCGCCCCGCCCCGCCTCTGCCTAGGTAACTAGGTTGACTGCCGCACATTCGTCACGAGTCCAAGTCATAGGGAAGGTAATGGAGTTGAATAGAATAGAATGAAAACGTATGTTGAGCTGGGGCTAGGCCACCTGGCGACGAGGGAGTAAATGGATAGAGATGTTGAAAGGCAAGGCGATAGGGGCCACACTGAATATGTGACCATGTACAGGTTGGGTGCTGACCCAGAGATCCTGCCTGAACTGAATCCGCTCCCCTCTTGCTAATCCTAGCCTTCAGTTTGCGAACTCCAGTTTCATCAGTAGTTATATGTATCTTGGCAGCGCTGCATAAAATGGAAATTACAATGTTAAAATAAATACGAGTCCATGAGGAGTATTCTATACCTGATCCAAAAAAAAAAAAAGGGAAAAAAATTCCCAAAGGGTAGAGATGAATCTGCAGATCCAAACACCCGGCGATAAAGGTTGATTAACCAAACCCGGGTCAAACCTGCGCGAGCGCAAGCCACGCCCCCAGGGCGCAATTTAATCGCTCAGGATTCGCCTCAGCACTTTCGCTATACTTTCCCAGCCCATAGAGCACACACTGTGCGGTTGAAACCCTAAAAGGGCTCCGGAGAAGCAAGCCACATCGTTGCCAAGGCAACTGGAGAGCTAGGCCTGAAACGCGCCAGAAGTGGCAACAGGTGGAGCATCTGAGACTGATCGTCCCATTCAACATCACCTGCAACCGCGTTTTGGCGACTAACAAAATGTCCTCTATTCTTACTGGAAGGCTTCACTTAAATCCTGAACTTGAAGGGACTAAAAAGAGGACAAGAAGTCGGGTGAGGTGGTGCCTGGAGCCTGAGGCCGGAGGATCGCTGAGTGCGAGGCCAGCCTGGACTACAAAGTGAAACCTTGTCTCCAAAAAATAATTTAAAAACCTATTTCTCCAAATGGAACAAGAACTATATTTTTTAAAAAATTTTTAAAAAATAATAAAAAAGAATTAATGCCATCACTCGGGAGGCTGAGGCAAGAGGATCTTTGCGAGTTCGAGACCAGCCTGGGCTACAAAGTGAGCTCAAGGCCAGCCTTAACGGCATAGTGAGACCCTGTCTCAAAAAGATAAGGGCTGAGGAGTTAGTTCAGTGGTGTAAGCATCTGCCTGGCAAGCGTGAAGTCACAAGTTCAATCCCCAGTGCTGCAAAATTAAAAAAAAAAAAGGACTTTTTTTTATATCACCTGCTGGATGATAGTAGCGACAGGGGGTTAAACGAAGCATATATGGACTGTCACACTACAAAGCCAGAGGGGAATGGAGGTAGGGTGACGCTTCACACTGACTACTAATCCTCAGCTTTTTCTCAGTGGCGCAGCCCTATTCTCTCCACGTGCGAGAAAGCAAATCAGCTGCCGGCTGAGTGCGGTCCACACCTCCCGGACAGAGGGACAGCAGAAGGGACACCTGTGCATGACCATGGGCTCTAGTATGGGCCACACTCCTGGCCTTGGAAAGATCCACTCCCCTGCACCCAAACTGCCATTGAGTTGAATTTCCCACTGAGGAGCGGCGGGGGCCCAGGCACTGTGGCAGACCAGCAGGGTGCGAGCCCGGCACCTGTACTCAGGTTCCTCACCTGCTCCACCGGGTCCAGATCCTGGATAACCACCCTACCACCTCCCAAAGAAGACTCCAGCGCCCAGCCAGGCCAGACATTCAAAAAGAAAATCAAGAGTCGAATAGTCCTGGGATAACTGGTTCTTTAGCAGGAGGGGAGCAATAGAGAATTTTGCAACCTCTTGAATACAGTTTGCCGATTTACAGTTTGCCCTGCTTCATCCCAGCCCCCCAGCCCGTCTTTAGGAACTGACACCTGGCCCTTCGGCAGCGTTCGGAGCTCTGTGAGGCAGCACAGTCCTTTCAGTGGCATCACAGTTCCTGGGGCTGCAGTTTTACTGAGTAAACCCTGGAGGTCCTCACAGCCACAAATGCTTGGTGCTTGCCTAGAGTTCCAAGAGCGCCCAGAGCTCCTCGGGCCCGAGTTCCCAGTTAGGATCATTTGGAGGGAAGCCTGGGGTGCTGCAGCGAAGCCCACAGCAGAAGGGGGAGCGCAGTAATGTCTTCAGGGCTTGAAGGTGTATGAAATAATGTCACTACAGCGGAGCAGAGCCTCTGCCTGCACACCTATGGGAGTCTGCAGCTGTGACACGTAGAAGTTGGCCACATCAAGGTCGGTGGCTCCGAAGTGGGCAGTCACTTGCACGCCCTCGTGCAGGGTAAAGCTCACCTGGCGACCCACCATGGCCAGCAGGCTTCGCAGGTAGCGCTCCCGAAGGGCGGCTCGGGTGCGCTGTTCCTGGGATTCCTGAGATTCTTGACCTGCGGGACACTCTTGGCTTGCAGGAGCTTCTGGCTTCAAGTGGGCCCTGCGACCATCAGGGGCAAAGCCACGGCTCGAGCCATCAGGGCCACGGGGGAGCCGGAGCACGGGCACTGGAACGGCTAGAGGAGTCTGCATTGTACCGGCTGCTGAGGGAGGAAGGACAGAGGAGCCATTAGGTGGGGCTGTGGAGCTCCAGGATGGAGCTTTCCAGCATCTCACTTAACCTGTTCAAAATGCTGATTCCCTCCTAAAATCTTCACCCCTCCCCAAGCTCCTCATCCCCAGGAACTGGCACCACCATCTCTGCAGTGGTTTGGACCAGAATCAAAGTGTCACACACACACACACACACACACTCCATGGAAGCAGGGACTTCTGCCTGTTCTAAGCATGGCTTCGTCCCAGTTCTGGGCAATAAGTATTTGCCAAAAATAAACTCACCCCCCACCCACACACAAACTATTCAATCCATCAGGAGCTCTCATATTCCAAAAAGATTGCCACTCACGCAGGAGCCAGCTTGAAAAGGTGTCTGCTGGCCAAATCTAGAATGATTTGAGTGTTAAAATAATGAAAACTATAAGCTGGGCCTAGTGGCACACACCTGTAATCCCAGGGATAAGGCAGGAAGATTGTGCGTTTGAGGCCAGCCTGAGCTACACAGCAAGACCCAGTCTCAATGTTAAGAAATTTAAAATAGGGCTGGGAATGTAGCTCAGTGGTAGATTTCTCTTAGCATGTATGAGGCCCTGGGTTTGATCCCTAGCACCACAAAATAAATAAATAATGAAACGTGGGCATAGTGGTGCATGCCTGCAATCCCAACACTTGGGAAACTGAGGTAGGATCACTGTGAGTTCAAGACCAACCTGGGCTACACAGTGGGTTCAAGGAGAGCCTAGACTACAAGAAGAGACCCTGTCTCAAAAACAGTTGGGCATGGTGGCACATCCCTGTAATTCCAGCACTCGGGACGAACAGGCAAGAGGATTGCCAAGAGTTCAAGGTCAGCCTGGGCTATATAGTGAGACTCTGTCTCAAAAAACCAAACAAACACAACAAATTACCAAACTCAAATTGAGGGACATTCAACCAATGACAAAAACTAGGCTGCAGCCAGGTGTGGTGGTGCACGCCTATAATCCCAGCACTCAGGAGGCTGAGGCTGGAGGATCGTTGCAAGTTTGAGACCAGCATGAGCTACAAAGTGAGCTCAAGACCAGCCTGAACTGCATAGCAAGACCCGGTCTCAAAAAGACAAAAATAAATTAAAAAATTTTTAAATTAAAAATGGGGCTGGGGATTTAGCTCAGTGGTATAAGCGCTTGTCTGGCAAATGTGAGCTTGTGAGTTCAATCCCCGGTGCCACAAAAAAATAATTAAAAATTTAAAAATAAATAAAAAACTAGGCTAGACAAAAAGATACCAAAATACCACAAAAGACAAAGAAGGGCTTAGAAAGAAATAGATTACAGCCATCCACGCCCTAACACTTCTCTCCCCTCCACAGCCACCACCCTGGGCAACCTGTCACTTCCTGCATGCACTCAAAGAAGCTGGGCATTGAGTCCCTGGGTTTTTCGCCTTCATTGCTGGGGCTGTGCCTCCAGGCCCAGCTCAAGGCACCCTGTTGCTTCCCAGGTCAGCTCACATCCCTCCTCTCTCAGAGCCAAAACCACGGCATGAGCTGCACCCTCATCCCTGCTCACAAGGCCTCACTGGTTCCCTGCAGTCACCCCAGGGCCTGTGCCAAGCTCCCTGTCCCTGCCCGAGTCTCCTTCCCTGTCACCTTCCGGGCAGCCACCTTGCTTTTCCTAGTGAGTCCCATTCCTGCTCCAGCTTGACCCAGGCCCTTCCCCCTTAGCTGTGTGACCCCAATCAAGACAGCCTCATCAGTATTGCTTTGTGGGGTAAACTTTCTTTTTACTTTTTGAGGCAGGGTCTGGCTATGCATCTCTAGCTGGCTTTAAATTCACCATGATCCTCTTGGCTCAGCCTCCCAAGTACCTAGATTATGGGCATGTACCACCATGCCCACCTAAACTTATTAACTGTTCGGTGCCTTGGTCTCCCCATCTGTCACCCCCATCAAGAAACCCTGAATGTTTCCCCACAGGGCTGACTGAGTGACCTAACCACTGTTTCATGTTCAGCATGTGCCTGGAACATGTTCAGTGCCACTATGATGATGCCGAATGCATTTGGGAAAACGTGAGCCTTGTGGTCAGGCAGACTGAGAAGGACATGGTTTAAGGCAGTCCTTGTGGCTTGGTCCCTTCCCCTCTAAAAGCTAGTGAGCCTGGGCACAGTGGCACAAACTTGTAATCCCAGATACTCAGAGACTGAGGCAGGAGAACTGAAAGTTCAGGGCCAGCCAGGGCGATTTAATGAGACTTGCGTCAAAATAAAAAGCAATAGGGCTGTAACTCAGGGGTAGAATGCTTGCCTAGCACTTATAGGGCCCTGGGTTCCATCACCAGTACTCAAGGAAAAGAAAAAAAAAAGCCTTGAGGATTGCTGAGACAAGGACTGGGCGCCAGGCACCCAGGGTCAGGTGCAAAAAGGAGGAGATTCTGATGGCACTCAATTTTACATCAATTTTAAGCA
>RJWT010043749.1:0-11900 GCA_004365215.1 Cuniculus paca
TGTCCATGTCAATGTTTCTTGAAACCAGAGTTGCATTCTGTCATGTGTCTTTACAGTTTTATTTGCATTTTTAATCCTCTGATTTTATCATTATAAATTCTGTCATTGATTCAACAAACATTCTCTGGGAATCTGCTCTGTCCCAGACTCTAGATGCTGAAGATAACAGAGAAGGTGGGCAGTCAGATAAAGCCTTGTTCCCATGGATACCACAGTCATTGCAGACAGTGGGGGTTGGGAGGAGGCAAAGAAAAGGGCTGAGGTCGTTGTTCCTTGGCAGGCACTTATCTATTTGGAGTGGTATGGACTACAGTCTTCTTGGAGTGAATTTGTGATATAAGGAGACACTTGAGAAAGGGGGGAAAGAGCCATAGAGAAAGACAGAAAAGGGAGGTAGGGAGAGAGAATGAATTTAGGAGCTGCATTGCAGAAAGATTGAGGAAGCAGGAAGTAAGGTCCCTGATATGGGAGATGTGTCAGCATCAATGAGAAGAGTTGTTAGATGAAGGAAACAACAGTATTTGTCTAATGTTTTTCCATCTTTTCTCTCCCCATAAGTCACAACCTTGCCGAAGCCCCAGCAGTGTCTTTAGAGAGGGTGTGGTATTCCACATGGTGTACAAGAGGAAAGACCATGCTAGGGCACAGAGGAAGGTTGTGTTATCACTTTTCCAGCTTCTTGACTTGAAAAGCAATCAATTTCTTGCAACGTTGCTCTGTTTAAAAGTATTTAAAGTTATACTTCACAAATTTAAGCCTGAACTATTCTAAAATTCTCAAGGCTTGATGAAATGTCCTTTTAACTTTTTTTACCATTTATATAATTTTTCTATGTATTTCTGGTTGCACTCTACAAGGACAACATGTAATTGATGCTTTTTGATCATACAAATGTACTGCGTTTCCTGAGTCTGAAACTATATTCTGTAATGCACAGAGGTTCCACTCCACATTTTTAATAGATCATACTCTCATCTTTTTGATATTTCTATCAGTTTGCTTACTATGATTATTTATTTATTTTTTTTGGTACCAGGAATCAAACTCATGACCTCGTGCTTGCCAGGCAAGTGCTTGTGCCGCTGAGCTAAACCCCCAGCCCCTTACTATAATTATTATATACATGAAGATTCATGTTATATGTTATTAGTGGCTTATACCATTTTCCACTATGAAGTATTTTTATTACATTTTATTGTTTTCCTCTGAATATTCGTATATTACTAACCTGTCCCCTTTTTTCTTAGCATTTTTTCATATGTCTTTTCCTCCTCCCAAATCATTCTCTCTTAGAAGTGTCTAGTACTGTCATAAACCCAATTTATGAGACCCTGTCCTGTAATATATGAATCTGACAACTTCACATTTATTGTGATCGGCAATAATTTAAGGCTTACAGGGGCAGCCATGTTGCCTTTATCATGCTATCTGGATTGACTATTTGTTTTCCATGCATTTTTCATTAATTCTAAAATTTTAAACTTAATTTTCTATAATGTTTACAGTTACTCATAATCTACTTTTCTCTCGACACTGAATAACTTGAACTTCCTTCTGTCCATTCCCTCAAAATGAAATATTTTACTCTTTATCATTACTGCTTTGACAACTTGATTCTGTTCTTATTAAGTCATTTATTACTAGTGAAACTTTTAGGATTGTTCTTTATCTTTAGTCATCTGACATTTCATTCAAGTTTGAAAAATAGCAAAGCTATAGTTTTGTTACCTAGATGTAATCTGGAGAAGGGTGGAGACAGCAGAGGGCAGGAGTTCTAGAGTAGTATGGATAATGGTTTAGGCCAGTGATGGTGAACCTTTTAGAGACCCAGCACCCAAACAGCAACCTAGAACCCACTTATTTCTCTCAAGTGCCAACACTGTTCCTGTGTGTGCTGTTATCTGATGCTTCACTGCTGGGGCTATGCTGGGGTCACTCGGCTCCCCAACCAACAAAGAGGGTTCTGTGTGCCTGCAGCAGCACACATGACTCAGGTTTACCACCACTGGTTTAGGCACTGAAGAACTACCTTTGAGCAGTGGCATGTCCTATTCCCTGTTATGGATTTAAACAAAAAGATTTTTAAAAAACTGCTGGATTGGTGGCTCATGCCTCTAATCCTAGCAGTCAGGGAGGCTGAGGCAAGAGAGGACAAGTTCAAGCCCAACTTGGGCAATTTGGCAAAAACCTGTCTCACAGTAAAAACTGAAGATAGCAAGGGATGTAGCTCAGGGCAAAAACCCTAGATTCAATCCCCAGTACTGAAGGAAAAAAGGAAAGAGAACACATCTACAGGGCATATCAAAGAGATGCACACTGAACATCTGTGGAAAGGCAGTTGAGTTGTAATCTCAGAGATATTCTTTGATAATTCAACATATGAAGTAGTAAGAGGTAAGGGAAGGAATCCCTTTCTTTAAAATTCTCCACAGCCGGGTGTGTTGGTGCACTCCTGTAATCCTAGCACTCTGGAGGCTGAGGCTGGAGGATTGTGGCAAGTTTGAGGCCAGCCTGGGCTACAAAGTGAGCCCAAGGCCAACCTGAACTACATAATAAGACCCTGTCTCAAAAAGACAAAAAATAAATAAATAAAATTCTCCACAAAGCAGAATAATTTTTCTTTATTGCATGAAATTTGTTTACCATGGTGACATGCTCTTAAGAATGAAAAAAAATTGTTGAAAGATAAAAGAATATAAAATTTTTGGTGAGACTGACAATTTTGTTAGGTTAAATTCTATTTCATCTAAATGACTTTAATGAAGTATTCTACTGAAATTCTAAGTCTGGGTTAAATACTTAGCTCATCCAAAAGAATTATTCTCTGGAAGAATATAGAATTTTGATTTGATTTCTTTTTCTGACAAATCAACAACACTACTTGGTAAAAGATAAATTTTACTGTAGCATTGTTGTATTTCACTGTGTTGGGTAACAGGACTGTGGACATAAAATAATGACTCTGCTTTAAAAGAAATAAGAGAATAGTTTATTCCAAGCCAAATATAAGTACATGCTTCAGGAACTCCTACCTTGAAGGGGTTATTTGAATGTTTATAGACACAGAAGAAAAAAGTCCTAAGTCAATGTATCTCCCACAGACACTGGTGGAGGGGTCAGATAGGCAGGCTCCAGCATAGTGAGGAAAACTCTTCTATATGTTGCAGATGTTATCTTACATCATTCTTAGCTATAGAATTCTGAAGGCTAGAGATCAGCTAAGTAACACATTCCAAAAGGTTTCCCTCATAGTTACAAGAGCGTCAGATCAGATTCAAAAGTAAAGATTAATGCTACAGGGCCTTGGATAGCCCAAGATGATTTCAGCTACAACCACTGCATCTCTCCAGTCATCATGTTCTAGTCAGCCACAGTCAAGCAGTCGGCAGTAGCTTTAACATACATATATGCAGCTTCTTCAGAGAACCTCAGTTCACAGTCATTTTGTTGACCAAGTACCATACTTTGTCCACACAGAAGCCAAATGTTTCATGTTCCATGGAGCAAGGAAGGCTCATTCCTAGGATCTGAGAAAGAATAGGCTGACTAGGCAGGAAAATAGTCTTCAGTAGAGACTGACAGTTGTTTTGTCCATTAAAGGAGATATACCCAAATCATATTAATGCTGTTAGCCACCGTGATCACATTCTGACTCTTCCTTTCTTTGCATCTGATGTAACATCCACATGTAGTATATAATGGGAGTAATAAAGATAAAGTTATAATTGGGAACCTAGTAGGGCCCAAAGAAAAAGTGCCAGATGAGGAAAACAGGCAGGCTAACCAATGAAAGAGTCCCCTACACGTATCATCATACTGTTTCATTAGACTGACAATGTTCTCCCCATATCTACAGTCATCTGTACGTTATGAAATATTTTGTTATTTTTTTTTCTTTTGGGCGAGGTGATTCCATAGCTATAACCTTGGGTGGAATGGTCTTTTTTAATTTAATTAGGTTGACTGGTACAATTTAGGTATATACAATGATCACATTCATCATAGGGAATTTGTATGTGTACATAATATACCTTGGTTTCTTTTTTCTTTGTTCTATTCCCCTCCCCTCCTTTCAACCCCTCTTCTGATTTACAGAAGTCTTCGTTTCCATTTTATCCTTCTTTTCTCATTTTTTTCCATTCCTTCCTTTTGTCCTCTACCCTCCCTAGTTCACCTTTCATTTTGAGTAATTTCTTTCCATTTCACCATGTCTCTTGTACAAATTGGTTCTTATTTACAATTTCAGTTTCTCATGCCAGTGAGACAATGCAATTTTTTTTTTCTTTTTTTGGTACCAGGGATCAAACCTTGTGCTTGCCAGACAGGCACTTACACCACTGAGCTAAATCCCTGGCCCAACAATGCAATATTTACACGTATGTGTGATTTATTTCAGTTATGAGTATGGTCTCAAGGTCCACCCATTTAGCAGTAAATGTCTCAAGTTTATCCTTCTTTATGGCAAAGTAGAACTCCATTATATAAAATACCCCACATCATTTATATCTGTTCATCAATTGATGGGCATTTAGGTTGTTTCCAAGATTTAGCTATTACAAACTGTGCCACTAGATACATGGGTGCCCACGTATTCCTGTGGTATGATGCTTTTAATTCTTTTGGGGAAATACCAAGAAGGAGACTTGCTAGGTCAAATAGGATCTCTACTCCTAGTTTTTTGAAGACTCTTCACACTAATTTCCATTGTCGTTGTACCAGTCTACACTCCTATCAGCAGGGGAGAAGGGTTCCTTTTTCCCTGTGTCCTTGCCATCCTTTGTTATTGAGTTTTTGATAATAGCCATTCTTTCTGGAGTGAGATGGAATCTCAATGTTTTCATTTGCATCTCTCAAATGACCATTGATGTTGAACATTTTTTCATATATTTATTTGCCATATGTACTTCTTCATCTGAGAAGTGTGTATTCATCTCAGATGTCCATTTTTGGATTGGGTCTTTAAATTTAGGGGATCTGATTTTGTTCAGTTCTTTATATGTTGTCGGTATTAGTCCTTTGTCTGAGGAGCAACTAGCTAAAATTTTTCCCATTCTGTGGTTTGTCTTTTCACTCTGTGGGTGATTTGTTTTGATGTACAAAAGCTTTTCAGTAAGATGCAGTTGTTAATTCTTTGTAGTATTTCCCACGCCACCTGGATTTTGTTCATGAAGTCTCAGCCTACACCTATGTCTTCAAGAGTTCTCTCTTCCAGCAGATTTAATGTTTCTGTTTTAATATTTTTATCTTTGATCCATTTTTATTTTATTTTAGTGCATGATGATAGACATGAGTCTAGTTTTAGTCTTTGGCATGTGGAAAGCCAGTTTTCCTAACAGCATTTATTAAAGAGGCTATTTATCTTCCAGTGAACATGTTTGGCTCCTTTGTCAAAGATAATGTGGCTGAGTGTGTTTTGAGTTGTTTCTTTATCTTCTCTGTTCCATTGTTCCTCTGGTCTAATTTTTTTTTTATTCCTGTACCATGCTGTTTTTATCCCAGTATCTCTATACTGTAACTTTAAATCAGGGATTGTGATGCCTCCTGCCTTGCATTTGTTGCCCAGAATTGCTTTTGGTATTCTAGGTCTCTTTTGGGTCCAAATGAATTTTATGGCTGTTTTCTCTAGTTCTGTGAGGTATGTTAATGATATTTTTATTGGGATTGCATTAAATATGTGTAACAATTTTGGAAGTGTGGTCATTTTTACTATGTTGGTTTTTCCTACCCAAGAGCAAGGAATATCTTTCCATTTTCTGATATCTTCTTCTATCTACTTTTTCAGAGCACTGTAGTTTTTAAGTAGAGATCTTTTACTTCCTTTGTTAGATTGATTCCTAAGTATTTCATTTTTTTCAATGCTATTGTGAAAGGTGTTGTTTCCCTAATTTCTCCCTCAGTGAGTTTGTTATTTGTGTACAGGAATTCTGTTGATTTTTGAGTGTTGACTTTGTATCCAGCTACATGACTGAATTTGGTTATCAAGTCTACAAGTCTTTTGTTGGTATTTTGGAGTCTTCTATGTAGAGTGTCATATCATCTGCAAATAATAATTTAACTTCTTCCTTTTCTAGGCTTATTTGTGTTATTTCTATCTTGTCTAATGGCTCTGGCTAATATTTCCAGAACTGTATTGAATATGAGTGGAGATAGTGGACATCCTTGTCTTGTTCCTGATTTTAGAGTGAAAGCTTTCAGTTTTTCTCTGTTTAGTATGATGTTACCTGTTAGTTTGTCACAGATGGCTATCAGATTTAGATAAAGATCATCTGTTCTAATTTTCTATAGGATTTTATCATGAATGGGTATTGTACTTTGTCAAAAGTTGTTTCTGCATCTATTGAGATAATCATGTGTTCTTTGTTTTTGGCTATGTTGATTTGCGTATGTTGAACATCCCTGCATTCCTGGGATGAATCCCACTTGGTCATGGTATATAATCATCTTGATTTGCTGCATTCTGTTTGCTAGCATCTTAATGAGGATTTTTGTGTCTTTGATCATTAGGGAGATTGGCTTGTAGTTCTTTTTGGTTGAGTCTTTTTCTGGTTTTGGTATTAGGGTAATACTTGCCTCCAGAAATGAGTTAGGGAGTATTGCTTCCATTTCAATTTTGTTGAAGAGTTTGAGGGAGTAATGGCATTAGATCTCTAAATTTTTGTAGAATTCTGCAGTGAATCCATCAAGACCTGGGCTTTTCTTTGTTGGTAAGTTTTAATTACATATTTAATTTCACTAACTGATACTGGGTTATTTAGAATTTTTGTATCTTCTTGATTCAACTTTGATAATTTGCACATATCTAAAAATCTGTCCATTTCTTCTGTTTTCCATTCTATTAAAGATTCAAGTAGGGATTGATGATCTTCTGAATTTCCACAGGATCCATAGTGATTTCACTCTTTACAATCCTCATTGCATGAATCCGAATCTTTTTTTTTTTTCAATAAGGTTGCCTAACGGTTTATTTCATCTTTCAAAGAACCAATTCTTTGATTCATTGATTCCTTGTATTGTTTTATTAGCTTCAATCACACTAATTTCTGCACTGATCTTTATAATTTTCTCCCTTATACAAACTTTTGACTTGACTTGCTCTTATTTGAGAAGCTTGAGGTGGTATGTTGTATTAGCATTTTTGTTTAACTGTGGATATTGTTTAATTTTTTCTTTAATTTCATCTGTGACCCACTGGTTGTTCAGGAGGTTGTTTTTTAGTTTACATGTATTTATGGAGTTTTTGTGGGGTTTTTTGCCATTGGTTTCCATGTTCATTGCACTATGATCACCTAATACGCATGGGATAATTTCAGTTCCTTTGCATTTACTTATGTATGTTCTATGGGATAGTATATGGCCTCTTTTAGAAAAGGTCCCATGTGCAGCTGAGAAAAATGTGTATTTTGTTGCTGGATGGAACATTCTGTAAATGTCTACTAAGTCCACCTGTTCACAGATTTGATTCAGTTATCGCTTTGCTGATATTTTATCTAGTTGATCTCTCTCTTTGTGACAATGGAGTATTAAGGTTTCCCCATTACAATTGTGCTATTACTTGTTTGATTTTTCATGTCTATGAATATTTGTGTTATACAGTTTGGTGCTCTAATATTTGGTGTACCCGTATTTATGATTGTTATCTCTTCCTCTTGAATTTTTCCCCTAAAAAGTATGTAGTGATCTTCATCTCTTTTGATGATTCTTGCTTTGAAGTTCACATCATCTGCAAACAGAATAGCTATCCCTTTTTTTTCTGGGTGACTGTTGTATGAAGTCTTCATTTCCATCCTTTGACTTTTAATTTATGAGTTACTTTCTGAGTTAAGTATGTTTCTTGTATGCAGCATATTGTTGGATCTTGTTTCCTGATCCATTCTGCCAGTCTTTTTCTTTTGGTTGGTGAATTGAGGCCATTTACATTAATGGTTATAGCTGATATATATTGGCTTATCCTTATCATATTACTTTCCTGCTGTTGATTCCCTATTTTTTCCTTGTGTTTAATAGCTTGCCCTGCTTGGTGATTCCTTTTTGTTGTTGTTCTTGGAATTGTGTTGATTTTTATATCAGTCTAGAATATTTTTCACTACCCTTTATACTTACTGTTGGTTTGGTGGTCATGAATTTCTTCTATTGTTCTTTGTCATGGAAGTATTTTATTTCTCCATCAATTTTGAGAGATAGTTTTGCCAAGTACATCAATCTGGCTTGGAAGTTGTTTTCTTTCAGGACTTGAAATACTTCACTGCAAACTCTTCTTGACTTGAGGGTTTGTGTTGAGAAGTCTGCTGTGATTCTGAGGGGCTTTTCTTGGCAGGTGATCTGTTTCTTTTCTCTCATAGCTTCTAATATTCTGTTCTTGTGCTGAATTTCTGGGATCTTGATTATTATATGTCTGGGTGTAGATTTAACTTGGAAATGGCTAATTGGAGTTCTATGTGTCACTATATGTCTGTCAGATTCTTTTCCCATGCTTGGGAAGTTTTCTATTACTTCTGCAAATAGTCTTTTTATATCATTTGTGCTGACTCTTAATTTTTTTCATTGATGCCAGTGAATTTTATATAGTCCTTCTTTGCATCATCCTGCAGCTGTTGAATGGTTTGTTTCTTGATCCCTTGTTATTTTTTAGAGATTTTTCCTTTCATGATCGCTAACCATCTATCCTGTCTTTGAGGTCTAATATTCTATCTTCAGTATTGTTCATGTGGTTTTACAAATTTTCAATGGAATTTTTAACTTTTTAGATATCTGTTTGAATCTTTTTCATGCATCCTGTTTCTTTTCTATGTTGGGCATTTATGGTTTCCATCATTTTCCTATGCTCTATTTTTTTTAATCAGTGTCTGCTCTAGATTTGCTGAACAAATCCTTCATTATGCTCATCATTTCTTTTTGTACCTGAGAGATTATTTCTGATCTGATTTCCTCTGTAGATTCATGGATTTGTTTCTTTGATTGCTATCATTTCAGAAATTTCACTTATGTGTCCTCCATTGTCCTCTTTCTCCTTGTCTCCTGGACTTGTTCTAGGTGGTCTGAAGGAGTGGTTAGTTCTGATTCTAAGAAAAATTGGTCTTCAATGTCTAAATTATTTTAATTTTTACTTGTTGCTGATGAATTGCTATTTTGATATTATACCATATTGCAGTCCAGGAAAGTCACATTACAGAAGGCAATAACACAGCATCATTTTGAGTTCCTTCTCAAGAAAGCTGTCCTTTTCCCAAATACCAAACAAATGTCATTAGATACAGGAGTAGAGACAAAAGGTCAAATTTGTAAGAAATTGGAATTCCACAGATTTTGTAAGTATACTCAGCTCTTATTTCTTATTGGGATTCCAATAAGTGCCATTCTGTTATATTGCCTATTTCCCTTGGCAGAATATAGGGATGGTTTATTTTTCTAATGCCAGCTACCTAAGTATACTAGGGGTATCTGGAAATCTCATTTATATGGGGAACATAGGCCCTTAAGGAACATTGTCTTAAATTATAAGTCTCATCTATTATTTTCTATAATGGACTCTTTCCATAATATTTATAAAGCTCTAAGAAGTATTGGTCATCATGCCATGCATACTTTAGATTTCCTCGCTCTTAACATTGTCAATAACCCTGTCGAGTTAATCCATAGGCTCTTTTTCCCTTTTAAGTTCACAAATATATATAGGTTGTTTGAGTGTGTATAGTTTGTATCATTTTCCTAGTGTTTTCTGATGAGAATGGGCATGAGATTGGGGTAGTATGGCCATAGACTGCCTAATGTTTTCTAATTTACTTTGTTATTGTTTTTCATTTTGTTTTGTTTTGTTGAGACAGGATTTCAGTAGACAGTTAAGGCTGGCCTTGCACTCACTTCATGCCCAGGCTGGCTTTCAACTTGCAGGGGTCCTCCTGCCTCATTCTTCCCAGTGCTAGAATTATAGGCATGCATCACCACTTCCATCTCTAATTTGCTTTTGTAATACATAATATTCTTGTGTTTCTAATTTTTCTCTTTTTGAAATAATATTCCTATTATATGTCCTATTCTTGTAAAAGCAAATTACCTTCCAGAAATATCTGTATTTATTTACAGCAAAGTCAGCTTGTCCTAAAAGTCCTACCCCAGTACCTGTCCATTGTGATCTCTTTTGGTTTTAGCAGTTTGTCAATTTTTATAAACATCCCGTAAATGTCATTGCCATTAGAAACTAATCACTTTTGTGCAATTTAGATAAAAAGAGCCAACACAAAATTTGGAGGTGTTCCATAAAAGAATCAACAGAGAAGTGTGATTCTAAGGTAAGAGCCCTAGGGCTTTCCAGAGTCTTTCAAGTTGGTTGGTCATATTTATGTCATTTGGGTTAGGGTTAGGGTGAGCCACACTTACAGGGCAGATGGGTGTCAGGACAGGTTTAGCTATAGCAGGAAACACAGGCAGCTGCAAAAAATTTCCCATTAAATTCAGAAATTTGTCATATCTTACCCTCTCCGATATCAACAGTGAAAAGTGATCTAATTGGATCCAGTTAATATTCTTTCTTTTTTCCTAGTAGGAAGAAGTTCTATTATTTTAGCTACAGGGATTTGGATCTGAAATACAGTTATCCCAAAAAGGAAGTTCTGCTTGATAGGTTTAAATAGGGCTTTACTACTCTAGAGCATGGAATTTTTCTTTACCTAAATTGTACTGAATAACAGAATTATTTTCTAAGAGTAGTATACAATTTAAATTTTTCCAAATATGAAGACTTGGTTCAAGTAAGATGATCTGTGTATTTTAACAAAATGATTAATGATAGGGCATATTATTACCATTTGTAGTTTCTCTGAAATCTTCAAGTTCATATTTTCAACCTTTAAGAAAATATATAGAGCCAATTCCAAATGTGTCAGACAAATTTTAAAAGATCCATATGATGGTATTCAGGACCATAATAAATATTTTCTACAAGAATGAGAGTTAATAGTGTTGGAAAGAAGGAGCTTTAGTTTCATTTAGTCAGGGTTCTTGATTGTCAACATAGTCGAAGATGAGTATCACCTAATTTTTCTGAAGTCCAAGGGGATGTGCCCCAACAAGGAGATGGTGGACATTTGCATCAAACTGCAAAGTGCTTAGGCACTGAGCCAGCATTGTTTTCAATAGCTGTACTTCTGCAGAATTTTGACAATCAAGAAATAAAGTTTTTAAAAAGAAAAATATACAACAAAACCAACAAGAGCAAAACAAATTTATTTTTGTAATAGTTTTGAACAGGAAACATAATTTTTCTACAGTAATATCATTTTTTTAACCAAGCAATCAAAGGAAAACCAATTTGTTTTTCACATTGAATTTATATTTATCAGAAAATTGTATTAAAGAGATAAAACTATGAATGTCAAAAGACTTAGAACAGTCATGGTTAGAGATCTAACAACCATTCACAATTGAGAAATTGGTTATGTCTGTACTGTATTTAACATTAGAATTGTGACTGATATCGACATTAGACTTCTAGGCAGTTCATAACTTTGCAACATTAACTTAATAATTCATTCATATAAACATAGATTAACATGTGTCTCTTGGACTTCCAGGGGCCCTCTGGAAATGCCAAAATTAGCTTTAGACCAAAAAGAATTTCTCCAGCAAATTGAAAGTTTAAAACAGTTTAATAGTGGCATGATGAACTAAAGCCACAATGATAAAACAAATTTTGGAAAACATCTTTAGTGAGTTATAATGGACATGCAGTAAACTGCAGACATTTAAAGTATGCTATTTAGTAATTTTGACATAGGTGTAGAGCATGAAAACATATCCACAACAAAAATAATAAACATATCCCTCATTCTTGAAAGTTTCCTTGTATCTCTGGGTGGCATGGAGGTATGACCATGGCCACTCTATCTGGTCTCTGGCCTCTGGCC
>RJWT010043750.1:0-11915 GCA_004365215.1 Cuniculus paca
TCCTGCAGTCAACACACAGTGGGTCATGGCAAAACAAGTACAGTGAAAGGTTCTAACACAGATTTTTTTCCACTCCTTCCCAGCTCAGAACACATGATAAAACTCTCTGTTAAATGTCTTTCAAGAGAATAAGCCTTTCCAATTGGTTCCAAGACTTTAAGATTATTTTTGACAAAATGCTCAACTGCAGCTTTACTACTCCTAAAATCAATTAAAATTAGCGACATCATCATGGGACTGACTTATTCATCAGAATAAACTTTCTTTCCTTCTTCATCCATAGTGCAAGCTTCAAGACAGTAATCCCAAGAAAGCAACAGAGATGCGAAGCCCCGAGCAGGCTAAAGACACAAGCCTATGGGATTTCACAACACAAAGTCTTGGAAATCCAAGGGATCTTTGCTCTGCTTCCACACCAGCCTCCTGGTTGGGCTAACATGACTTATGAAGCCATCCCCAAGACCCAGGCACTCACGTGGAAGGAGTGGGAAGGACTCTGACAACAAGGGCCTTAAAGAAAGGTGCCTCACAGGAGCTGGCCAGTGGCCCACTACGGCTGCCAAGTAGAAACGTGATAAAATGGATGCTTTTGGGAAGACAACTAGCATTGATGGCAAGGCCAGGAAGAGAATGGAGGAAGAAAAATTAGCCATGAGGCCATTAAGGTGAAGCAGGAAGGCCTGAGCTAGGTGAGGCAAGAGTGGAAAGGGATAAGAAAGAGAAGGATTTCTATTTCAAATAGAACAGATGATAGCAGTGCAGTAAGTGGGCGTCAGAGATGAGTGACAAATAAAGCTCTCACATGGCTGACCCCAGTAACAAGCTGTCCACTAAGACACTGCAGAAGAACCACAGCAAACCCCACCTTCTGTCATGCTCACCATCCTTCTAACACCTGCCATACATGACCACTTCCCACAGCTGGGCCACCTTCCTAGAGTAGAAACGAAAACAACTACGTCTTTAGATCTTCATCAAGCGCTGCATGTGAACAGGTCCCTGCAACCCATGGTGCCGGCCAAGGATCAGATTCTGAGCCCTCACTGCCGGCACTGGCCCAGGTGGATGAATATCTACTGGTTCTTTGGGAGGCAGCAGCTTCTCTAATTCCTCCCAATGTCTCAGGGGTGCAGCACCATAACTTCAGTGTCTGGCTTTTGGGTCCTATGGAGATTCTTGGAAAAATTTCTTCTGCTTAATCCAGCTGGGGTAGACTTTTATGTATTTTTTTAATGAATGGCCTTACCACCTACATAAAACGATGGCTTAGCAAACCTTACCTCAGTAAAGTAATGTCAGAAAGCTTTCCCATGACTGAATTACTTCAAGGAATTCTAAGTGAGAAATTACCACAGGACAAGGTTAAAGATAAAAAGAATTATAAACAAGAAATAACAAAAGGTAACATTTCAATTTCTTCCAAGTCCTGGTGACAGAGCCGACAGCACATACGAATATCCTTTGGGGATTATCGACCACTAAACCCAGCTAACAGCAAACCGGCATCTAAGAATCAAGTCTGTGGCCCAGAATTTAACAGGCACAGCCTGCAGCACATTTTCATCACCTGCCACAAATCTTTCCTTGGTTGCAACTTTCAAGATATGAGTAGTGAGGTACAGCCTGCTCTTCACTATACGTACTTCTTCTTGACATTCTTGCAATTCTAACGGCCCCAAACATTCTTTCTTTAACATTTCTCTATCTGGTCTGATCTCAGAAAGTGTGGAAAACATGCATGACACACAGAATGCAAACGGTCACGCTTCAACACGTAGGTCCCTCATCTGTACACAGGACCTGCACCTTGCTCGGGGTTTTCTGAAAGGAACTACCAAGCACGAGAATCAAATATTCCTGAAGGAGCCACAACAATAATGCATTAAAAAAAAATCTTTTCTTGATACATTAAATTTTTAAAAGAAAATTCAAGCAGCCTCAAAAGTATCTTTTGATGTTTAGGCTGGTTATCTTTTCTTCAAAAAAGAAAAGCATTTCAAAAATGACATTCTTCAGGAAACATTTCAAGAAGGAAGCGGGAATGAAACACTGACAGCAGCTCTTCATCAGGGAGGCCACTGCTTGGTCCCCACAAGGCAGCCTAAGCATGCTGTCAGCCTGCAGCCCTGGTGTGGCGAGTATAATCTGGGGCAGGTCTCCCTCTGACCATAGGCAGGTCCACCAGGCCTAGCTCATCTCTGGACCTCCAACACCTGGGACCCTCGCAGTCAGGGAGAGTGCCAGATATTTGTGGAAGGGAGACCCCACTGTACTACAGCGGTGTCTCTGGGAGAGACCTTCTACAAGACCAGGAAGAAACCCCATGTTCCTCCAGAATTCCAGGACAGGGGATCCATTCATGCAATCACGTCCAGTGCACAGAACAGGGCCAAGGTGGACACTTCATCCTCTACACAGTCACATGGTCCACAAAAATCACACGGCCTCAAAACCACTTCCCAGTGTTTAACCACAGAGAACCCTTGAATCCACATTAGTTTATTTAAATTATTATTAAATTTATTTCTTGCTGGACATGGTGCCACATGCTTATAATCCCAGCATTCTGGGAGGCTGAGGTAGGAGGATTATAAATTCAAGTCCAGCCAGGGCAACTAAGCAACTTAGCAAGATCTTGACTCAAAATAAAAAATTTAAAAAGGGTTAAGGATGCAACTCAGTAAGAAGGCCGTAGGTTCACACCTCAGAGCTGCCCCTCAAAAAAGTATTTCTTAACTGACATAAAAACAAAAAATTCTGCATATTAATGATATCTTTTGCTATTTCAGCATAAGCATTTATTCCATGCTGTTCAAATTGGAGTAAACATTACCTATTTCTTCAAACATTGATCATTTTTTATGGTGAGGAGTTTCAAATTCCTTTCTTCTTTGTGGAATATACAGCACACACTCACCATCTGTAGTCCCTCTAGTGTGCAGCAGCACAGAACTCCCTGCTCCTACCAAGCTGTAACACAGTACCCACTGACCAACCTCTCCCCAGCCCAGATATGTGCTCTTTGGGGTGTCCACACATGAATGCTATTGCATGTTAAATACAAACATTAAAAAACAAGTCATGAGAGAGAGAGATTCCGGGTACTCATTTCACATGTCTTCATTAAATGCCTGTAGCCACAGCAAGATGGGCGCAGTCCTGAAGACACCATGATGAACAAGGTGCGGTCCCATCTACTCCAGGGAAGGAGACACATGGTAGACCTCCTCCCAGAAATGGCCAAAGTTCCATACAGCCCCACCCAAACTGGCTCAGAAGTAATGCTGTCTGGCAGAACTGGGGAACACTGCAAGGAGAAAAGACATATGAATCAAGAAACAGACTTCACAGACACCCCAAAAGTGGTAAGTAGTGCAATACCAGGAGCAGAGGCACTGTGGAGATGCCCCACACAGGGTGAAGACAGTGACTAGATTCCCAGAGAACAGTGGGTGATGGGAAGGCTGCCCACCCCCTATGCCAAGGAGGGAACACACTGCAGAGGGAATTATCCATAGAGCGTGCTCACTCTGCCCCCGTGCTGATGGTGATGGACAGTGACCTCTGAGATGCTTTGTATAAATACATACACACTCATACTCACATATATCACTCCCCCTTAAAATTTCCACTCACATTATGGTCTTACATCTTTGACAAGTGATTTCCAAATCAACTTCAATTAAAAGTTCAAAGAAAAGTAATGATGCTTTGTACTATAATACAAGGTAAGCCTCAAACAAAACTTTAGTCACTCCTGTAGTTTGGACGTTGAATGCACCCCAAATGTCCATTATTAAAGTCCTGTTCATCAAGGTGGGACACTGGGAGGTGCTGTGGGTCTGGGAGAGGTAAGAGCTAAGGGGTAAGGTGGTGGTCCTCAGGTCATTGGAGGTATGCCCTCACTTGAGAGTTACAAGATTCCGTTCTTACCTTGTCTCTCTCCGTTCCTGGCTTGTGATACAAGTGTTTTGCTCCAACACATGCTCCCTGCCATAGGGTTGCTTGATCTTAGATGGGAACCTCCAGAATGGTGAGTTAAATAAACCTTTTGTCTTTGTAAGTTAATTGCTTCAGATATTTCATTAGAGTAAGGCAAAGCTGAATTAAAACAGCAACAAGGAGAAGGCTGGGAAGACCAGAATGGCTTCAGATACCTCTACACTGGAAGTTAAGCAAACTAGATACCCAATTAGTTAAGTGTGAAAATTGAGTAAAATTAAAAATATTTTTAAACTGCCCTGTTTTAGAATGATAATGAACTCTTCTAAATTAAAAATTAATCTACTCCTGGTGCAAAGGAAGTAATCAGCAACACTTCAGAGTATTCTTGCCAAAAAGGCTTAACCTGGTCTAATCACACCTCCAAGCTGAATTCTTAGTTTGCAGAAAGGGCAGTGTTATGGTTTGTGTCTAGATGTCCCTTCAAAGTCTCATTCAGTCATGGGGGGAGGGGCTTTTCAGAAGGAACTTAATCTGCTCCTTCAATTCAATGCTGGGATTAAGGGTGTGAGTGCTATACCTATGCTAGGGTGGTAAAATATATATAATTTGGCCGGGGGGGATACCAGGGATCAAACTCACCACCTCACACCTGCCAGGCAGATGCTTGTGCCACTGAGCTAAATCCCCAGCCCAAACCTACATATAAGGGACAGAAAGAAACTTGTCTCCTCTCTCTCCATTGTTGCTTTTGGTGTCTTCCACCATCATGAACTATTGCCCCTCTGCCGTATGCCCACCCTGCCTTAGGGCCAGCTAATTATGGACTGAAACCTCCACAAACTGTGAGCTACCTAAACCTTTCCTCCTTTAACTTTGGGTGTCAGGTGTTTTGTCTCAGCAATGAGAGAAAAGTAAAACAGCCAGAGAACAGAGAAACAAGTCAAATGACACTGTGGGGAAACCCTCAACAAACCTAACCACATTCCCCAGCACAACCACCCTGAATTCTTCTTTAAGAAGTCAATGTCATTTAAAAAGCAAATTTTCAATTCAGAAAAACCTAAAAAAAGGTCTTGCTTCATTTTTTTAAAAACAAAGCTATAGAAAATATTACTGGTGCAGCTAGGATATTTGAAAAGAGACTAGATGTGAGTGGTACTGTGGAGCTACTGCCAGTTTTCCCATGAGCAACACTGGTATCACGGCCCCACAGGTAAAGGATGGCTTTATTCCTAGCAGATGCCCAGATAACACAGGGAAAAAGTTGGGATGCACACTACAGACTTTCACATGATTCAAAACCAAAAAACATAAAATGTGAGAGAAAGAGAAAATCGGGCAAAATGTACACAACTCTCAGGTCTAAGGAGAAGTTGGGAGGTGTTCATAGCACTGTTCTTTCAAGTCTTCCAGTTGTAGAAACATTTTTCAGAAGGAAGACTGGGAAGCAATCCATACTGAGAAAAATAAAATAACAAGAATCCAAGTAAAAATCTACTGTGTTGCTTGAAACTAGTCTCAAGGAAATAAAAAGCACTTTCATTTCCAAGAAAGGACAGTTCTAAAAGCCGTTACACTCACCAGAGCACACGTGCATCTGCAGCACTCTACAGCCCACAGTTAAACCAGGGCTAGCAATACTCAAATGCGCTTGCTAAAACGACATGTCGGCAGCAAGACAGGGCCTTCTGGCAGAGGGCTCTCCAGGCTCTCTTCTCCAGAGAAGAGCACTAACAAGTCCGTGGAAGCAGTGCTGCCATCATCATCTTTATCAGTGAGTTCCACTGTAGAAATCACACTCAGGCTCCAGTGAAGGGCACATCAAGAGCCCTACATACTCACCCCTGCCTGGGAGACCCCTGCACACTCACCCTCAACCAGGAGTCTCACTGCTAGCTTCAACCTCCACCTGTCCAGAAGCCCTCCTGGCACCAAGACTCCTGTCACTCAGATGGCAGGCAGCACCATCCCCCATCATGTCCTAATCACTAGCCACATATACAAAGCCCACTGTACCCTTACTTACAACGTGCTCACTTTAATGAGCCTCAGTAATTGACAGCGATGGAAAGGTAACACAATACATGAACAAAATTCAGAAAAGCTTTCTGTCTGTATCATTGCTATGATCATAATTGAGCTTTTACTGCACAAACCAAGAACATGAAGTGAAATATTTCACATTTTACTTGGTTGAGTGTATAACAAATGAATATGGTAAAACTGAGCAAAGAAGATGAGGAGGAAGAAATGAGATAGGGGTTGAGAGGGTAAGGAAGAGGAAAGAGGGTGGAGGGGGAGTTGGAACAGGAGGAAAGACCAGAAAAAGAGGCAGAGACTGCAGAGAGAAGGTGGTGGTGAACTAAAAATCAACAGACGAAGGAAGAAGAAATAGAGGAGAATGAAGAAGTATAGTAAACAAATAAATGAGAAAAGCAAATGTCTGAGCATTAGTCTGAAAGGCCCAATTTAGAAAGCCCCATACTCTCCCCAAATGCCTTGCCCTGGGACCCTCACAACCACAACCATCCTGGGTGAAGTGTAGCACCTTATTGGAGGGCTCCCTCCCAAGTCACAGGCCAGTGCAGCAACAGAACATGTTCTAAGCAAGCTATGCTTTTCACTGACTATGTGTCACTAAGGTACTAATTTAATCCTTTAAAAGTCTATTAGTACAATGGCCTATAAAGACACTCTTTTTACAAATTAACCATACATCTCATTAAAACACATCACTACTGATGGATGGCTTAAACACTAACTGAGCTTCATTTGGAAGCTTCCAGCCATTGGCAGTCATGACGCCCAGTATTGTCCTTCTGGAAATTCACCTTCCCCTGAAGGAAGACTATGAAATGTAGAACATTTACTGCTATTCCTAGACAAAGTATACAGTTTCCAAAATACCCCTCATGTTCTATTCGGCTCACAATAAAGAATTGGGAGCCTGAGACCAGAGTACCGCCACCTAACCAGCTTTCTGAAAGCAGTCTACTCACTACCCAAAAGATAATAAAGTTGGCCATACTGAAATCTAAAGTCTTTCATAAAACTAAAGCGCACAACACATACGCTATATGCAGATTTGGGACAATATGTATCACATACATACCCAAATTTTTAGCAATGATTTTATCTTTAAAAGAAAAGGGGGAGGGGGGCTGGGGATTTAGCTCAGCAGCACAAGTGCCTGCCTGGCAAGTGCAAGGTCGTGAGTCGATCCCCAGTACCAAATAAATAAATAAATAAATAAATAAGAAGGGGGGATAACTAACAAAAAATCAAAATCAATAGGAAAAAAATGAACAGGTAATTTCCAAAAGAAAAAATCAAATTGCCATCATACACATGAAAAACCAGCTGAGTTCACTCTACCTCAGGAAAATATGCGAGACAGCCTTTTTCACATCCCAAGACTGGAAAAACCTTCATGTCCTTACAATGGCTAATATTTGCTAGGCTGTGAGTAAACAGGACCCTCCGGCTCTCCTGGATATGAGGCACCAACAGTAATGACCTCTTTGGAGAAAACTCTGGCAAACCTGAGAACCTTGAAGAATCTACACACCTCCAACTCAATTCCATGAAAAACCAGGCTCTATGCTGAGAGAAAACACCACAGACACACATCTTGCAAAAGTACAGCTGCTTTGAAAAACAATCTGGCAGGTTCTCAGAAAAATAAACATGCAACTACACGATCCAGCAATTGCACTCCTGGGTGCATATTCTCAGAAAAATGAAAACTCATGTTCAGGAAAAAACCTGTACATAAATGTTCACAGCAGCCTGATTCATAATAGAGCCATCCCAGATGTCCTTCAATGAGTGAATGGTTAAACAACCACGGTCCATCCACCACAGAAATAAAATGGAACAAACAACTGAGGCAAGCAACAATTTGGATAAGTCTCCAGAGAATTATGCTGGCTGAAAAAAAGCCAGTCCCCAAAAGTAATATACTACGTGGATCCATTTATAGAACACTCTTGAAATGACAAAACTACAGAAACAGAACTGTCTGTGGTTGCCAGGGGGTTAGGGAGAAAGGGTAAGAAGGGATTCTGCAGCAGAAACACTGCAGTTCAATGGCAGCATCCCAGTCTGTGACGCCCCAGCACAGTTCACACGATGTTATCACTGGGAAAAACTGGAAGAAAGTACAAGGGGTCTCCATTATTCATTAAAATGCATATGAATCTACAATTATCTTAAAATAAAAAGTTTAATTTAAAACAGAAAAGTATTGTCTTTCTTTCCTCCTTGCCTAACTGAAAACTTAAAACCTTGAGCTGTAGCCCTCCCCCCACCCTACCTCAAAGCATATAACAACACTGGCTGTCATACCATAAGACATGGATTGTATTAACCATGTTCAGCCGTATTTCACTCAAATATTTCATGTGTGTGTGTGGGTGGGTGTGGGTGTGGGTGTGGGTGGGTGTATGTGTAGTGCTGGAGACTGAATCTAGGGTCTTAGCCTTCAGTTATATCCCTGGCCCTTTTCTATTTTTTATTTTGAGACAAGGTCTCACTAAATCACTGTTGCTCAGGCTTGGCTTAAGCTTGCAATCTTCCTGCCTCAGCCTCACAGAGTGCTAGCAATACAGGGACGTAAACACCATGCCCAGTTTTCAAGTCCATTTTTTTAAAAGCCTGTTCAATTCGTGTTTCTCCTAGCCCTCACACCAAACGTGGACCCATTATGCTCGGAAGCAGACCTGAAAGCCTTCCTGCACGGGAAGAGTCTGAGAGCCTCGGTGAGCCGGCCCTCCCTCCCACACCTGCCAGGTATGGAGATGTTTATGTTTGCTGTGGGCAGCACAGGCACAGGTGGCTGCACCACAGGATTTCACTTTCTGGAATAACAGGAAACAGCAAGCACATTAGCAACTTAGCCTCTGGGATAATTTTCTCATTCTTCGCCTCTTTCATCCAAAGACTAGCTCATTATTTTCTTTAATGATATTATCTAAATTTATGAAGACTGAGAAAATTACTTTAACCACTTTTGTAATGCAAATATATTTTATAAGTACTTAATATTTAATTACAACTCAGTGATGTTCTCACAAAAGCAACTCTCTGCCAGCATTTAGTATCTGCATAGAACATAAGCCTAGGAAAGTTCAGTTTCTACCCAGTACTTAAAATAAAATTCTGAAGAAGTCTTTTGTTCTCCCAACATATCTACTACTTCTCCTAGCTGACTACAATGGCAGCTGGTTTCAGTGTTTGGCTGAAAATGGCTGGCTGCAAGTGGTGATATATATGCTGTTCGCTTTTTTAAAACATCGGCTTGCTGGGCGTGGTAGCTCACGCCTGTAATCCCAGCACTTGGGAGGCTGAGACAGGAGGATCGCTGTGAGTTTGAGACCAGCCTGGGCTACAAAGTGAGCTCAAGGCCAGCCTGAACAGCACAGCGAGACCCTGTCTCAAAAAGACAAGGGCCAGGGATCTAACTCAGTGCCCTAAGCACCTGCCTGGCAAGTGTGAGGTCATGAGTTCAATCCCCAGTGCTGCAAAAAAAAAAAAAAAAAAAAAAATCGGTTCTTCACTGTTTTAGAGACAGACATCAGTCCAAAAGGAAAGGTAAATTAGCACCTATGCCGAGAAGAGCTACCACGGCAGGCTTAACCCATCCCCCTGCGAAGGCTGCTCACAGGCTTGGCCCTTGGCTGGGGTCTGGAAAGTGGACTTCTGGGTGGTTCCCACCATCTTAAGGATAAGTGGCTTCCCGGGCCTCAACAGTTCTTACAAACAATTCACACAAACTCTGGGTGCCTAGACTTTTGGTACCACCCAGGGAGAAGCTACCCACGTGATAAGCATCCAACAAAAACACTGGGGCTCAGTCTTTAGGAGCCTCTTAAGTTTGCCACATGTGTTGTCCTAACTCATTCCTGGGGAAATCAAGCCCATTCCATGCAGTGCCAGCAGGAGAGACCCTTGGAAACTCATGGCTGGCTTCCTACAGGCCTCACTCCAAACCCCTATACTCTGGGTTGTGAGTACTATTTGCTGAGTTCCATGCATCCTCCAAATGACTCATAAAAGCAAGATGTGGTACTGGGGACACCCAAACAATAATCAATTTTCTCTCCATCATTCCTTTAACCCTTCCAAAGATATACAAATCCCCACCAATGATAAGCTGCCCTACAAATAGTGCTGTGTCAGAATGTACCCCTTCTCCGGCCCCAGATACTTAGTACCTGTCAGTACTTGATTATAAACCACACCTTCCACTAGATCAGAAGCTCTTGGCTAACTACCTATGCCAAACTTCTTCATTCAGAGCTTTCATTACTTAGGAGTTTCTTGATAGGCTTCTTGGCTTGACAGCAAGATAAATTAGATTTAAAATTATTTTCAATTTTACTCAACAAAGTCCACAGAGTAGGCCAAGTATGGTGGCATATGCCTGAAACCCCAGTACTCAAGAGGCTGAGGCAGGAGGACTGCTGCAAGTTCAAGATCAGCCTGGGCTACATAGTGAGTTCAAGGGCAGACTGAACTGCATAGCAAAACCCTGTCTCAAAAAGTCAAAAAAAAAAAAAAAAAAGAAGAAGAATACAAAGTCCACAGATCAGCCTGTAGAGGTAAAGGTGAGATTATCCTTACTGAATGAGATGTTTTCAAGACACAAGGAGGCAGGTGGTAAATCCAAGTTCCATAGCGGTTCCTGCTTTTCACCACGCCTCAGGGAGCCCCAGACACAAACACGAACAGGAGCAGTGCAAGGTATGCACGTAGGATGGCCATGAAGCAGGTGGCCCGGGAATCAACGCTGCTCTTCCATGACAGCAGAACGTGGGGTGAGCTGCTAGCAAAGCCTCACAACAACAGGAGCGAATAAGATGAACACATCTTGGCTCGGCACCTTGGCGCCATCTCCAGTACCATAGCAGAGTGCTGCGGTGCCAAAGGCAGAGCAGGCTCCACATGCTGTGGCTGCACAATAAACTGCCCAACACTCAGCGGTGTCAAGCAATCCGTTTTATTGTTCTCGGAGTCAACGGGTCAGGAATTCAGAGAGAACAGAGGGGAAAGCTTGTCTCTGCTCTGCAGTACCTCGGCCTCAGTTAAACAAGGCACAAAGGCAGGTGATAACTGCTGTTGGCACTGAACCCTTCCAGAAGTTTCTTTGCTTGTACACCTATGGTGCTAATCGACAGTAGCCGTGGCTGTCTCAACTCAGCTGTCAATGGGAATAACACATGGCCCCTTCACACAGGCACCCCAGTGGGACTGATCGAAGCTACCTCATATCCTGTAGTCAAGTTCCAAAACTGAATGAGTATTCCCAAAAAAATCCAGGCAGAAGGAGTACACATCATCCTGAGCCCCAAGCCACAAAACACCATTTCTACCCAGTCACAGCCTGACTTGCTTCTCAGTGGAAGGAGGTTCAGTCACCGCACGGGAGTATGCAGGCTGGGAGATACTGGTCTGGTCATCTCTGGAAAAGAATCCTTCCACAGTGTACCCTCCATGTTTGCCCACATGTACCATGCACTGGAACTCTTCAACACCCCAAGGCCATCTGACTACCACCTCATCTAAATCCTCTAAGTCAGTAAGAAGCCTTTTGCACAGGAACATGCAGTTCCTCAAGCCCAGCTCTTCCATCCCTCTTTGCCCACACTGGGATCTAAAGATCTCTGATCTGGACACACCCACACCCCACAAAGAATGGGGCCAGCCACAATCACCACTGAGCAGGCACATGCACCAGCACATAGACTATGGGGCTCAGCACTGCAGGCTCTGGGCTCTGTGTCCTTCATTTTCTGTAACAAGAAGCCCACATTTGCAACTGAGTGGTTTTCTGTCTTTTTCCTGCTCCTAGAAGACTAAGGGTCTGAAGACCTCTTTTCCTTTTGTATTGTTTTTGTTCCCCTCAGTCCAAGCAGATACATAATTTCTTTTAAAACGCTGTGAGCTTTTTGTTTATCAATTTATAACTC
>RJWT010043751.1:0-11909 GCA_004365215.1 Cuniculus paca
AAGAGGCCTGCCAAGGTCCAAAGGAAAGCATTTTATTCTAAGCTAAAACACTAACACCCAAGGCAAAGGCTTCTAAGGGTAAGAAGAAAGCAATGGGCAGCATCTCCACACCAGTTTGTTCCCTTTATGAGACAATTCAGATCCACTAAGCTACACATACAAAAGAATGCATCTCAAGCAAAAGAAAATGGAAACCGTTCTTCATGCTTTAAATATATTACCTAAAAGAAGAATGTTCATATTTTGTGCTTCCATGCATTCTGTGATCTCTATTGCTTTTTTCAGACAACGTCTAAATAAGAAAGAGATAAGAAACAGAAAAGTATTAGTTCTTGAGCTAAGTTGGCACGTAAACAGTAAGTAGTTTAGAGGTAGTCTGAATTGTTTTTTCAGTTTTCTAATTTTTTAATGCAAAAATCATCCAGAAAATAAAATAATTACCACCTGTGTTATTCACTTAGCAGGTTACTCATCTGCCTATCAGAAACTGATTCTGGGTATACAGTACATCCAAAAGGACCAAATCAGTATCTCAGATACCCGTCTTTCCACGTTCACTCAAGTACTACTCACAATAGCCAAGACGGGGACAACCGAAGAGTTCACTAACAAATTAATGTGTAAGTACAATAGCATGTGTAAGATGAAATATTATTCAGCAATTAAAAACACAAAACATTAAAAAAATCTACCATTGTAGCAACAACGGATGAACCTGGAGGAAATACGTTAAGTGAAAGAAGCCAGGCACAGAAAGACAAATGCTGCACAAGGTCCCTTACATGTAACGTGGGACATGTTACGTAACAGAGTAAAAGGGTGGCTCCCAAGGCAGAAAGAGAAAAAAGCAGGGAGACACCAGGCAAAAGACAGAAACCTTCAGTTTGAAGTACCCCAGCTTTGGAGACCTAGGTACAGCAAGGACGGTGAGGGACGTGTGGATTTGTCCTAAGATAATCGTCACACAGTCTGCGTGCACACTGAATCGCTGCACTGCGTACCCTGTCCCGGGGTGGAGCTCAGGGATAGAGCAGCTGTTCTGCATGTGTGAGGTGCCAGATTAGAACCCCCGCACCACACACAAGCAAGCAGTGTATATCCTGAATATATACACTCTTTACTAATCCAGGGTTCAAAAAGCCAACTAAAGGCTGAGACAGGAGGATCATTGTGAGTTGGAGACCAGCCTGGGCTACAAAGTGAGCTCAAGGCCAGCCTGAACGGCACAGTGAGACCCTGTCTCAAAAACACACACAAAAAACCAAACAAACAACAACAAAAAACCCAACTAAACAAACAAACAAAACTAGAAACAAGTACAGTTTCAGATGAGAATACCAAAATTGATGTAAAAACTGTTCCTAGGCAGCTGGGTGAGGTGGTGCACACCCATGACACCAGTGCCCTGGGAGGCTCAGGCAGGACCCAGGCTCAAGCCCAGCCTCCACAGTTCAGCGGGACCCTATCCCAAAATAAAAACGGGCTGAGCATGTAGCTCAGTGCATAGGCCCTGGGTCAACGCCCAGGCAGACAGACAGACACACACACACACATTCACACACTCCCCTCTCCTAGGTGATTTCTAAACTAGAAATCCTCACTGAAAGGTCTTACTATGCCTGCAAGTGAGTCCTGGGACACCGGTAAATGCCCATGTCTGGAGAATGTGCTCCTGTCCATGTTTATTCACGGCGGTGAGCTGAAGGCATCAGTGCGGCAGAAATGACGCAATGTGCTCAGCAATCCTTTCTGCTCCTTTCTACACGTTACTCCTGACTCTGTGGCCACTCTTCAGAGGGTGGCTGCTTTGACTGGTCCCTCCCCTTAAGCCGTCCTCACTTGCTGTGGTGCCGGCTCCACTCGTACTTCCCAAAAGCCCCACCCCCCACAGCTGAACCCTTTACCTGGCTAGGGGCCTCACCCTTCTCTGTCCGCCCTGCTTAACATTTACCACTGCTGACAACTGTACATTGAAATGCGGGACACGCACAGCCTACGGAACGCCGAGGCTGTGTGTGCGGAGGGCTGAAGCCCCTTCTCCCAGTAGTCACTCAGAACTGAGAAAGAGCACCATGTGAGGGGACAGGAAGGGTCCTCTTTCCTCAGACAGAGCCTGCACTTGCAACTATCCTCTCACGCCTGATCACCACTCATGTTTCCTATTTTGCTTTGTCATAGCCTCTACTTAATGGCAAGAGAGAGGAGCTATTCAATACATTAACTCAGAAAGATAATAAACTGTTCTGTGGGATTCTCAATCTAACTCCAAAACCAAAAATGGGTAATTAACATTAGGCAGATTTTAAAAAATTATACACAAGGCCCTCGGTTCAATCCTCCATATGTTCCCCAACACAATTAAATAGGTAACATACATGTAAGACACAACATTCAAAAAGGTATTTGGTGAAAAGCCAGCACCCTGCCCATTCTCATTCCCCAGTTTTCTCCTGGAAGACAGCACTGCTAACTCAATTATAATTTTGGGTTGTTGTGCCCTTTTCTGTAGCTTTCAATGCCTTGTCTATAGAGTGCACTTCCTTGTAAGCAGGTAGCACGTTGGTAAATTTCTATCCAACGTGCACAGAAATGATTATCAGATGTGAAATCCAGCAAAGCCCTGCACAGAATATGTGATCAAGAATATTTAAATGGGGGGCCAGGCACAGAGGCGCACACCTATAATCCCAGCACTTGGGAGGCTGAGGCAAGAGGACTGCCAATAGTTCAAGGCCAGCCTGGACTACATAGTGAATTTAAAGACAACCTGGACTATACAGTGAGATCCTGTCTCAAAAAAATAAAACAAAACAAAAAAACAGAATATTTAAACGTCAATTATCAAACAGTTAAATTATGTATCAATTTGCTCTACTACTCTGAATCAGGTAACTGTACAATTCATGAGCAAAATAGTTTAGATACCTGATTATCTCAAGCCAGCTGCTACTTTCCAAGAGAGAAAACCATTTTATATCTGTGTCCCAAAATTCAGTACTGTTATCTGAAAAAAGGAAAAGAAGACAGATGTCAGGTCATCATTCACATGCCTGCCATAAAATACCTATGCTGCTCCCATCAGTGGTCCTAGACTCAACCCGCAGAAGCAGACAGAAGACTCCAATTTAAGTAAAGAGCATTTCAAAACTTCAGCGGAAAGGTTTTTGAACTGCAGGCCTCTGGAAGGGTATGGTGCTTGAAAAGAGATTGTCATTGCTGAGCTAAGAAGTACCTTCCACACACACACGCACAAAGTCATGTCTATCCTGTAATTCGTCAAAGACAGTAACATGTCAGGCAGAAATAATTGACAACAAGGCTGCTACTCCTAGAAGTAGAAAATCCAACAGATACATCCTGCTATGGAAACCTAAATGAGACTTGATTTTGTCTATAGCCTTTGGAGCAGAAGACTAATTTCATCATCAAGGTGCATAAACATGGGTCTGTCAGACCCACGTTTACTTTTTAGAATATTTCTATTGATGAATTATTAATTTTATGAGTTGTATTATATTAAACAATGAGTAGTTAGCAGGAAAAAATAACATGAAAGTATTGTGTTTTTAATATTTTTGATGCTTTTTATAAAAGAGCATCAAAATTTTCAACATTGACTGGTTTTTGGTGTACAAAGTCTAAAAAAGAACATCAGAAATAAATTCCCATTTGAACTACAATGAAAATACCAAAAGCACTCTATAAAAAAAAAATCTTTACTTCCATTATCACACCTAAGACAGTCTGCATGCATGACAACAGCACACACACATCGCTTACACTGACAGCACATATCTTTTGCTTTCCTGGTCTTTTTTACTTGAAATCTTTAGTGGTCTTGCTGTTTTGTCAGGAGATTCTTATTATATTATACAGTGTGCAGTTAACAGGAACATAAAATATCAATAGAGTATTCAATTCTTAATATGTACTGTGCATTTAGAATTGACATCAACATTTTCACATCAGCTGTGTACTTGCTTACAAAACCTAAAAGATAACATCAAAAATAAATTCCTATATGAACTACAGTGAAAATATCAATAGCACTTTACCACAAAAGTAAGCTTTGCTTCAACTGTCACACCCGAAGCAATCTTCATACATGACAACAGCATGTTCCATGCACGCATCTTGCCTACACTGACAGCACACGTGCTTAGCTTTCCTTTCCTATGTGGCAGTCTTGTCACCTCTCTTCTCTTCTAGTTTTGTCAGGCGCTTCCTACTATATTGTACAACATGCACTTAGCAGGGAAAAAAGATGTCAATAAAATACAGTATTGCCGGGCGTGGTGGCTCACGCCTGTAATCCCAGCACTCGGGAGGCTGAGACAGGCAGATCATTGTGAGTTCGAGACCAGCCTGGGCTACAAAGTGAGCTCAAGGCCAGCCTGAATGGCAGAGTGAGACCCTGTCTCAAAATCACCAGGGCTGGGGATCTAGCTCAGCGGTCTAAGCGCCTGCCTGGCAAGCGTAAGGTCATGAGTTCAATCCCTGGTGCCGCAAAAAAAAACAAAAACAAAACAGTATCAAATGTGTAATAAGTGTTTAGAACAGACATCAACATTTTCACATTAGCTGTTTACCTGCTTACAAAACCTAAAACATCAAAAATAAAAAGCTATGTGAACTACAGTATAAACACAAACAAAAGTCTACCACAGCAAAGAGGCTTTGTTTTAATTGTCACACCCAATGCAGTCTTCACACACAACAGATTTGTGTTCCGTGCACAAGTATCACTTCCACTGATCGCACGTTTTTGTTTTCCCGTACTTTCTTGCAGGGTGCAGTTGACATCTTTCTTGTTTTCCTGTCCTCATAACAGGCTCCTGTGATGCTGCGCCTGCCTGACACCTATCAGCTTACCAGTGTGCTCCACAATTTGTTTGCATAGTTCCCTGAGCAGAAACAATTTGTTTTTCCTCTGCTGTAAATGTACTCTTATGAACTCATCTCAATTCCCTAAGAAAATTTCTCCATATTTTGCACTTGCTATTTTCTTTGTAAACTGTCAAACTGTTTATGCCACACATGTTTAGGATTGAGTAAAACACAACCACTGACCAACGCTTTGTATTTCAAGTGATATCACAGTCACTGCATAACTCATCAACATCTACTCCACCTTCAGTTTTGCTGTTGAAAGCTTCCATCTCAGGCTTCATTTTGTCGAGGTTTTTCTATCAGTATTTCCATCATGGTGAAATGCTGACATCAGCAGTACCAGTTTGCCTTTCTTTCATATATAAGAGGCCAATGTTGTATCTTTCTGAAATTCAAAGACGGTACTATACAATCTTTTCTGTTCTGAAATTGCAACATTTCATTTGGAGTTTTTGCTTTGTTCCTGTGTAGGGTACCTGCACTGATCTACTTGTCCACTGTTAGCAAATGTAACATCAGTTGGAAACCAGTAAATCAACCTTGAGTATCACATTACAATTAGTTTGCTTTGGGAGATGGGAGTAACAAGTCTGTTTACAACATCATTCCATTTGTTACTATACAAATAGGGACCCAAAGGCTGAGTTCTAGGATAAATGTCTAAACTGAATGCATAATATATCTTCACATCTATAAGGGCAAAAATTTTTATGGCATATTTTGACCCATCGCTTTTCCTTAAGTCTTTTACATTGTGAGCACTGTAAGAAATCTGTCCTAACGGATGCTTTCAGTTTACCTAGTGAGGTGTCATAATAAATACATTTTTGAATATGGTTATTGGTGCATATAGAACATTTTACTTGCATTTCAGTATCTGTGTTATTTCATGGCATCTTGCAGTATTTCGGCTGTGACGGATTCCAAAACTGAACGGAAGTGCTCAAATTCTGTCCAATACGTTTTATCCCTGCCAAGAGCTTCACCCTATTTTTGGACCGGGTTCTAACACTGGATCGTTCCATTTGGTTGTGTGGCCATTTTGTAACATTTCAACTCATCAAATATGTACTCACATTGCTGTTTCTGTTTTGTCATCTGAATCGAGGAAGTCTGCATGCCCTGTGTATCAGTCAATTCTTGATCCATTTCAGTGTCACAGTAACATTGGCTCACAAAACCAGTGTCAAAGTCATCATCATCGTCACCATATCCACCCCATTCTTCTGTTATGAAAGCACGTATTTTACCATAACGGATCATCTCCATCATCCATGAATGGGTAATCTGACGATTCACTTTTATTTTTTCGTGAGTTGTGTTTTGTTTTGTTTTGAGACAGGGTCTTGCTACATGTTCAGCCTGGCCTTGAACTTACTATGTAGCACAGGGTGGCCTTGAACTCGTAGCAATCCTCTTGCCTCTGCCTCCAAAGTGCTGGGATTACAGGCACATGTCACCATACCCAGGTTTGATGATTCACCTTTGATCTCCTTCAAAACTTGGAAATCTGGTTTTTCATATGCCACTGTACTGAATGGGTTACACTTCTACCAGAAAAATCAAAAGAAAACTTATTTTTAACAAATTCTGGAGGGGTGTGGATCTATTGGACCCTCTGTGATGCTTGGGTAAACATACACAAAACCAGTTAGACAAGCATAAATGTGGGCCCAAATCCCACTCTGCCACTTTTGCACACATGCACACTCCTTGACATTCATTATACTAATAGGTAAACATATAGCTTGTTCCCTGTATTCCACAGAGAAAAGTACTGAGATGCACAGCCAACTACTATAATGATAAAGTACAAATTTACAGTAGAAAAGTAAGGGATGGGTCCTCCAATGGACCCAGGCTTATGCCCCAAAGTTAAAAACACAAGTTCATGGACCTTGCACACCACAGCAGGATTTCCCCTTACACATCTTACAGGACAGAATTTTACAGAAATCTAACACTATATATTTAAAAGTTGCAAACAAATCAATGAAAGGAAGATAGCCTTGGAAATGCTGGGAGATTAAAAGGAAACTGCAGAATTGCGGTCCTGGATCAAACAGTAACAGGATGTTTCTTTCAGGGCCCTACTTCTGAAGAATTTATTTTATAACATATATCATAGCATGTTTTGGTTAGAGGCACATGCTTCTGTTTCCCCTGTAAGAGCATAAACTCTCTGTCTGCTCATTTTTACTACAATGCCTTGCACATACACAATGGAAATTCAAGAAAGATTGGTGGAATGAATCTTAAAATAGTTAAGAATTTTTTGGGCTACAAAGTTGTCTTTAAGCATGATAAAACTCAGAAAGCAGACTCAAGAATGGAGAGAATCAATAGGTAACTGGGTGTGATCCAAATGAGTAAGTTCTATACTTTTACCAGTACTAGGCAGCAAGGGCAGGGAAATGAGAGTAACAGGTGCTAGACTGGGCATATTTCATTTTCTACTTTGTACATTTCTGGTTAATTCAATCCTTTTTCACTGTAAGAAATGGGACATGCCCACTCAGAAAAAAATTAAGTCATTTTCTCTTTGGAAAAAAGACATACTAAGAAAAGAATATAAGTCCTTCACCTTATAAATGATTATTCAAGTCAGTGACTATAGGTACTGCATAGCTAAAAACAACAAGAGAAGTCAAAATGCTCACCAATGAGCAACATGGAATGCTGGGAAAGAAGAAAAGAGGAGGCTGTGTGATCACTGCCCTAGTAAGGAGGCCACAGTGAAAAGCCTGGAGAGATGAGAAGGGCAGTGTGCGGATGCTACCTGGCCTTACAGCTACCACACCACAGTGACCGCTGAGGCTGTGAGATCCTGCTTACCACCAACCCAGGGAAAGGGCACCAACTTTCACCTGATCCACGCAGCATGTCTTTCCCCATTTGACAGAAAGTTTTTGCTCTGCATTCGCCTCACCTATCAGAAACAGCTGTTTAAATTTAGAGTATGCAGTCTGGATTTCCTGCAGGGATAGGAAGTTGCTTGATAAGTCTTCAGTTCTAACAATTTCATAAGGTGGCCTGTGGATGGTCTTGTAAATTCTAGGTATCAAAAAGTAACACAAGATTAAAAGAGCAAACATGAATTTAAAATAGCCTACTCTCCCTGAGCACTTATTACCTAACAGACTCTACGCTAAGAGCTCTGCAGGTACCTCCCCCAACTCCCCCCACCCTAGCACCACTTAATCCACATCAATGAGGCAACAGCTGCAGGACCACAGTCCCCAGTCAACAGGTAGGGGAATGGAGGTCACAGAGTAGCCCCGTCCAGCCCACAGTTATTAAGTTGCTAGTAACTGTGATTGGGGTCAATTTGATTAACCTACCCTTTTGTGGTTTTTCAATTATTCATCTGTGTTCTTAAATTTTATTTTGATTCAGTTCCAACATGTAGAAAAGTAGTATACTACAGTGGTGTACTTCATAGCCTAGATTTGACAGTAATTAATATTGCACACATCATGCTACTGCCCCTAAATACTTCAGTATGTACCTCTAAAACCACTGACATTCTTAATAATTATGTTATACTGTCTCTTGGCAAAGCAATTAAAAATGAACACTGTATGTTGTATTCCTCTAGCACTAAGCAAACAGCTGGTAAACAAAAACGTACACACAGCCAGGTGTGACGGCACATCCCTGCGATCACAGAACCTGGAAGCGTGGCACAGGGGGTCCTAAGTTCAAGGCTAGCCTAGACTACACAGTGAGACCCTGTCTCAACAGTCAAACACACGAAAAGAAATAGACACACTGCCAAGAGCTGTTTCTGGCTTCTTGATAAAAAGGAACTGAACTACACAGCAAATTGTAGAACAAGTACTCACCCATCCAAGAAGCTCTTCTGCATCTGCAAAATGCCATCATCCTGTTCTTTGGGCAGTGCTGACATTTTCAAAAGAGCACTTCCATTGTGGCAGGACCAACACCATATCTGGAGAGGAAAAAACATTTGCTAGACGGAATATTCACAACCAGAGAGCAAGTAATCTTAACATTCAAGTTCAGACAGGAAAATTCATAACTTCAGTATGAAATGGCTGGATATACTCAGCTTTATTAAGCCTGGTAGGATTTACTTAATAACAAAAAAACAAACTGGTTTAGCTTTTTTCTTTAAAACATTTTTTAGGGGCCGGGGATACAGCTCATCAGCACAGTGCCTGCCTGGCAAGCGCAAAGTCCTGAGTTCAATTCTTAGTACCAGAAACAAACAAACAAAACCCCACACCCCCCAAAAAATTTTTATTAGCGCATTTATTACATTCATTGTACAGAATTGTTGTGTGCATATAACATCTCATTTCTTTTCTCCCCATTCCTTCTATTCCCCTTTTATTTTCCCAGTATTGGATTCATTTATTTAGCTTACAAATCCTTAGAAAAAGTTAATTGTGTATACACACTTTAACAATCAGACTAACAGGCCAAAAAACACATAAAACACATAAGATGATTATACTAAATCAAGTTACATTTTTAGATACATGGTCCATGCCGGATTGTAATAACTTTTTTCCTCTCTTGTTTTCCTCTTATCTATTTTTCACTTGGCATTTTATTTATATATTGAATTTTTCATGTAAGAGAAACCATGTGCTATTTAAGCTTGTATTTCTAATTTACTCAACATTATGGTCTCAAGCTGCATCCATTTTCCTACAAATGACTCGTTTATCCTTCTTTATGGCAGAGTATGACTTAGTCTTAAAAAACAAAAACAGGACTAGGCAGTCAGACTCCAACTTTCTTATGATTTAACGTGTACCTTTTGACTTAGCATCAGTGCTAGTAACCTAGATGATCATAACAGCATTATTATTATTACTAGGACAGTAGTGATTACTGGAGTGCAGCTCACATGTCAGTGTGAATTAATTCATTAATTTTCAAGTCATTCTCTGTGGTAGGTAATGATTATTATCCCCATTTACAGCAAGAAACTGAGGTTCAAAGAGCCCAGAGACTTCTGCAGCCTGACCTTCATGGTTGTGCTCTACTAGATGGCAAGCAGGGGCTGCTCCCATCATCAGACAGCCCACACCAGGAAGAATGGGTTAAATCCAAGACTCACATGGAGAAGGCATTGCAGTCGGCTGCTAAAGGGCATTAAGACGATGAAGATGCTATTCTACCTCAAGAGCTTATACTTGCAAAACATAGTAGATGGTAGAATGTGGTAGATGATAGGATTTCAAGAGAAAACAGTGAGGGCAAAGGATGCAGGCATCCTGTAAGTGACCATGGATGACAGGCTAGGGTCTTTCAGCTTTTTTGTAGATACTGTGGAAAATTTTATTTATTTTGCAGGCTTAAAGGGAGATAAACTGATTGTGGGGGCAAAGTAATCTGCCAGGGGAGCCTAGAATGAAGGAGAGGGAAGAGCTGGATGGACAGGAAAGCACCGCTGTGCCTTCTGTGTCCTGCATAATGGCTTTGCTAAGGGGTTCAAGGGGGTGAACATCCAATCTTTGCTCTGCTGACCAAGCCATGGGCCCTGACTCGCTGCTAGGGGAACAGAGACTAGCACTTCAAGGGGCTCCGAGGGAACAGGGCAGAGTCAGCACTGGTTACGGGTGTCTGGGGTTGCTAGGATGCCCATGCGGAGAGACTCAGGGGGCCCCTAATGTGAGGGTGACGAGGTAGAAGAGGAAGGCAGTACTGGCACTCTGGACACAGGAGCAGATGGCCAGCTGATAAGGAACTGATGAGCCAAAGAGGAGTGAGGACAGAGAACAGAACTGCCAAAAAGAACGATTCCCTCTGGGGACTTGCCATACTCAAAGGTTCATTCCAGGCAGAAGTGTTAGAACAGACAGGCTGAAGGGCCCTTTGCCGTTCTCTCACTCCCTTGTCCGACATCATGCTGAGCAATGAGTGGAAGCCTCTCGCGAAGGTGGCAATACTTCAAACGCTCAAACAGTCACGTCCCCTAGCCGGTGCAGCTCACTTGGATATGGAGGTGGGTACTCAGCCACGACTGGATGGCAGCAGCCGAGGAATTAAAGGTTCCTAATCTTTTTTATTTCCCCTCCTGGGACAAAAATGATAGGCCTTCCTTGGTTGTTTTTTTTGTTTGTTTGTTTGCTTATTTTCAGACAGGATCCTGCCATACCGTTCAGGCTGTCCTTGAATTTACTGTGCAGCCCAGCCTGGCCTTGAACTCACGGCAACCAATTGATCTTCCTACTCAGCCTCCCAAGTGCTGGGATTAGAGATGTGCACCACCCTGCCTGGCTAGGCCCTTGTTGATACCCATTCCTATCCTGTACTCTCCGCTGGGCCATGTGTAACGATAACTTCTACTGAGAAACGCCGCATCTCCTCTGAGGCCTGAAGAGCAACTAACTTCCTTGCTATTCTTTATTTGAAACAGTAAATAGAAACCCAGCTGGGCATGGCTCAGTGTAAATGCCCTGGGTTACACCCCAAATATCACAAAATATAAACAAAACAGTTACATATGTATCTCAGTGCAAAGGCTCTGAGTTTAATCCTCAGTACCACCAAAGGAAAAAAGAAAGAAGCAAAATTCCTGGTTAGTGAAAAAATTCTCCTAAGAATTTATCAAAAAAGTTTTACCTGTTGTTGCAGTACATCAATTTCCCTTTGGGAAAGAACCTCAGAGTTTAGTATAAATTACTTAACAGCAGGCAATAAGGAGTCACTTTTTTTCTTTTTGAGACAAGGTCTCATTTTATTTATACAGCACCAACTGGCCTTGAACTCACTAGGTAGCCCAGGCTGACCTGGAACTCATCATCTTCTACCTGAACCTCTCACATGCTGGGCTTACAGGAGTGTGCCACTACTCCCAGTAATCATACTTTTGAAAGGGGAAATTACACATTTTGGGGTGCATTTTAAGGTGTCTCATTAACAGAGTCAAAGACAGATTTTTAGGGGACTATCTATAATTAGAGGGTAGAATTAGTTTAAGAAGGGAAGGAAGGCATTAGAAGACCAAGATGCTAGTGTTTCCAGAGCTAGCACAGGAATTT
>RJWT010043752.1:0-11911 GCA_004365215.1 Cuniculus paca
AAAAAAAAAAAAAAAAAAAAAAAAAAAAAAAGATGGTGTTGAAAAAACGTCTTCAAACTGGGGGTGGTGGCTCATGCCTGTAATCCCAGCACTCGGGAGGTTCAGGCAGGAGGATCATTTCGAGTTCGAGACCAGCCTGGGCTACAAAGTGAGCTCAAGGCCAGCATGAACTGCATAATGAGACCTTGTCTCAAAAAAACAAAACTAAACTAAATAAATAAACTTGGCTGCGCATGGTGGTGCACACCCATAATCTCAGCACTTAGGAGACAGGACTGCTGCAAGTGAGAGACCAACCTGGACTACAAAGTGGTCAAGGCCAGCCTGAACTACATAGCAAAACCTTGTCTCAAAAAGAGAAAAAAATAAAATAAAATAAAATAACAAATTAATTCTATTTACAGTTAATCTCTACTCTCTCATTTTATCCCACACCAACCATCTTCAAGAATTAGTATTCTTTAAGGGCGAGGTTGTGGGTTTGATCCCCTATACCAAAAAAAAAGAGAGAGAGAGAATTAGTATTCTTCACTGAATTTAGTGAGAAAATAATGAAACACTTTTTTTCCACTTACAAAGTCTGTATTTTTCTATCATCACTCCCAATCATCATCTGTTTTAGACTATACTGTTATTAAAGCAAAATTATGCTCTCACTTATTTCATTGTGCTTTCTGGTTTTTAGCTTCTTTCACATTTTACTTTCTTCCCAGTTGAAAGGTCATTTTTCCTGAGGAGGTGAATCATCCTACTTTCGAGGGAAGCACAAACCAGCTTAACCCAGGAGCTCTGTTCTTATCTCCTCGGGGCTTCGGTGCACTCGAAGCCGGTTTAGGCTTTGACTAGAATGTTGACTGTTATTTATCATTGGCAGATAGGTGGGCAGAAGTCCCTGTCCTGCCGCTGATAGTCCCAGTAGAGAGGTGGGAGACAGGAAAGAATGCGGCTCCCCGCACGTCCTCCCGGATGGGAATGTTTGAGGCTTTTCCTGGGGCTTCTTTATTCTTTGTATAAACTGCAGGTGCCAAGATCAAAGGGCAGCTGAGAAACAAAAGTAAATAGCCTCATTCTTAGTACCTGAAAGGAGCAAGGTCTGATGAAGATCAAAAGGTGAAAGGGGACCCTAAATTCTTTACTCAGCCAAACCCAAAGGCAAGTGGGTGGCTCTTTTCAAATACTTTTAATTTTTCAAATTCCATCTGTGTTACCACTGAGAATCTAATGGCAAAAATAATCTTTCCTCTGTATTTTTACGTTTAGAGGTAGAGATTTATTTGTGCATTAAAATATTTACTTACTGATTCAATTCTCGGTACCAAAAAATAAATAAAATATTTACTGAATATGTTTGTAAGTACTAGATACATGCATGAAACAGGGCGTGCTTCCAAAACTTTAGAAATTTCAAGTATATATTTTAAGGAGGAGTAATAAGTACCTTATTAGGAATCAAAATATTTATATAATTCATATAATTTATCACTTTTTTCCCTAGGGTGTAAAGATAGCATATAGACAGTATATTTGTAGGACCCTTGAGATTGCTTAGAATAAAATAGTGAAAATTCTCCAACCATAAGACCACCTTTTAAAATTAGAGAACAAAGGGCTGGGGATCTAGCTCAGCAGCCTAAGTGCCTGCCTGGCACTCATCAGGTCGTGAGTTCAATCCCTGGTGCCGCAAAAAAAATAAATAAATAAATAAAATAAAATAAAATTAGAGAACGGCTGGAGATTTAGCTCATTGGCACAAGAACCTACCTGGCAAGCGCAAGGTCCTGAGTTTGATCCTTGGTACCAAAAAAATAAAATAAAATAAAATTAGAGAAATAAATAAATATTAGGGAACTGAGTAGCTGAGTATGGTTATGCAGGCCAGTAATCCCAGCATTCTAAGAAGCTGAGGCAGGAGCATTAAAAATTTGAACCCAGACTGGGGAATTTAGCTACTTAATGAGACTCCATCTCAAAATTTTAAAAAGTAAAATTAAAAAATTTTTGAAGGCTGGGGAAGCAGCTCAGTGTGAAGGCTCTGGGTTCAATCCCCAGTACCACATATTTTAATCCGGACAAAGTATATGTGGCAAGGGTGATGTATTTGACCTATCCAGAGTACAAGTAGAATGTGGCTGCTGTGAAAAAGAAAAATACTGCCGTAAGATCATCCGCCTTCCCTACCACCAGGGCCCAGAGAGGCTCAGCTGTCGGTCAGGCTGCTCCACCAGGGACCAGCACTGTCCCAACCTCCTAAACCGCCTTCGCGCCTTCTCTCGCTGGCCTTCTACCCTCTCACTTGCTTAGGATCCATCCCACACACAATGGCCCCTCGGCTTGAGGGTTTGGTTCCACTGTGTGGTTACCATCGGGCAGCTGCGGCCCACGAATACTAAGTGGCACACAAGCACTCTGCACGGCGCCGCTCTCGCGCAGCGCGGTGAGGTCTCGCTGTCAGCTCTTCCCACTCCACGGGAATCGTCCCCCTGTCCAGCCTGTCCACGCGCCCAGCGTGGTCACTCAGGTCCTGCTGCTAGGATGAGCTCAACGGTGCCACTGTGTTTGCGTTCCAGCACTCCTTAAGTGGATTGCTTCATTGTCGCCCCAAGCACAGAAGCAGCCATGCGGCTTAGTGGTGCTCTTAGGAGAGAAAGTGTCGTTTTTCACAGGTGGATGCGTGGGGAAACAGTCCACACGAGCTGGAGAACCAGGCAGCCCTGAGCCCCTGGAACCTGTTCCCTGTGGGCAAGGGAGACCTCTGTAGCAGGTCAGAGAGGGCTTTCTGGACTGTCCCACAGCTTCCTTCCCTGCTGTGTCCTGTCCTCTCCATAACCAGGTGTAACCTGAGCACAGAGGCTTGGATTTCTTGCAGTCAAGCGTTGTGCCTTTCCTATGCCTTCTCCATGCACACCTGGGCATATGGTGAAGATATTTTTTCTTTTCTCTATTTTTGCGGCACCAGGGATTGAACTCGTGACCTCACGCTTGCCAGGCAGGGCCACTGAGCTAAATCCTCAGCCCTTGTGTTTTTGAGACAGGGTCTCACTATGCCGTTCAGGCTGGCCTTGAGCTCACGTTGTAGCCCAGGCTGGTCTCGAACTCGCAACGATCAATCCTCCTGTCTCAGCCTCCTAAGTGCTAGGATTACAGGCGTGTGCCACCAGGCTCGGTTTCAACACCATCTTTAAAGAATCATTCAAATATTCCTGGTTTTAGAAAGCTGTTATTTCTTGTTGTTTTGACGATATTATCTCATCCTGAGACTGTTACTAGGTGACAAAAGAGAGTGAAGTTGGAAGAAGCAAAACAGGCCGGGATGGGGGGTAAGGACAGGAGACAAGGCCAGTAATGTGGGGCAAACATAACAAACACCACACTGGTGGCTAATAACCTGGGGCGTGTGGGTGGAAAAGAACAAGGGACAGAGAATTGTGAAGATTTTTTAGATAGAAATATTGAAGAGACAGGAGACTAATCAAGACACAGCGTTGTGTCTAAGGAAAATATTCTGAGCCTTTGACTGTGTTAGGGGGGTTTCCTTCTGTGTGTCACCAGATCGTAGACAAGAAAACATTCCAGAAGTGAAGGTGCCCTTTCTTTCACCTCCTTGGTATCGTGCTGGGAAACAGGAATGACTCAGGGAAGAAGATGTGGAGAAATGGACACCTCCTAGGAACTGTGTCTGTCTGTAGTCAGGATCTATCTGCAGCTGCTTTCTGCATAGTTCTGTACAATCCAGTTTATCAACTGAGTCTCTCTCATGTGTCTCTACATGTTTAGGTCTCTGGGTTTGCTAATCACTGCTGCCTGGGTTCCTCTACTCTGTTCCTTTAATTGTGGGCATTGCTTCTAGTTTCTTTTTTTCTTTCTTTCTTTCTTTCTTTCTTTCTTTCTTTCTTTCTTTTTCTTTCTTTCTTTTCTTTCCTTTTTATTTGAGACATGATCTTGCTATATACAGTATTTAGGCAGGCCTCAAACTCACTACATAGCCCAAGCTGACCTTGAATTTGAGACAACCCTCCTGCCTCAGCCTCCCTGTGCTGAGGTTATAGGCGTGTGCCACTGTGTCTGGGTTAAATTTTTTTTCCTATCCATTTCTGTAAGTAAATTCATTTATAGCATTGTTTTTTCCAAATGTATTTTATTTCAAGGATAAGAAGAAAGAAGGAGAAGAAGAAAAAACTACAACAAAATTTCAAAACATGTCATTCGGGGGCAACAATGGTACGTATCATTTATAGCATTTTATCACTTGGGTGTTTCTTTTTTTTTTTCTTACTGTCTCAATTCTCATCTGTATTGGTGCCTATTCCTTTTGCCTTTGTTGTTTTGTTTTTCTGCACTCTTTCTCACCCTGCTTCTGCCACTGGTTTCTCCACCAGCTGGCTTACTTTGATGATACTATCCCCATAGCAACACCTCTGTAGGGGAAAATGAAAGAAAGAAAAAGGAAGAGAGGCCTGGAATCATAAATACTCTAAGAGGACACAAATTAGGGGCCTAACTCAGTCCGTGCTGGCAAAACTTACCCAGCAAATCCTGTTAGATGTTCATCTGTCATGTGCTCTGCTTCCTTCAAGATTGACTGTTCTTTCTTTCTCTCTTTCCAGCTTTCATGATTTTTTATACATGTATGATTTTCTGATATATCTTGAAAAGTGATTATCTCTTAAAATCTATGACTATTCACATTGTAGCCACAGGTCTTTCTTCATTAACATGAGATAAGGACACCATAATTTAAGCAGTATGTGAATACACTTGGAATGATCTTAGAAAAAAAAATATGAAAACAGAATGTCAGATAAGAGATTTAATAAGCAATAAAGATTTCTGTCAACCATGTGACTTGTTTCGTGTAAGGCAAGGAAACTCAGGGAGGGAGTGAAATTGTTCTGTTCAGAACCTTAAGACCATTTATCTCCATACTTGTAGGGCAATGGGCTGGATTAGGTGTCCTTCGACTTAAGCTCCCGTTTTCCACCGCTTCCTTTGGCCCCAGCGTAGAGAGCTTGTTAGACACCAGGACCTAAGCCCTAATCTTAGAGATCCTGATTTCACCGGTTGGCAGAGATAGAGGTGGGGGGCTCCCAGAAAAGGCTGATGGGCTGACCTGGGTAAACTTTGAGCAGCTGTGGTCCTCTAATGACATCCAGTGCCAGGGCCAGCTGACATAGGTAGTACATACATTTGTGGACACTGCATGGTTCCTTGATTAAAAGCATATTTTTCTTTGGGAATGAAGGAATACCAAATCAGGTAGGTGGTGTTGTTTTCAGTACTAGGAATTGAGCCCAGGGCTTTCCACACTGAACTACATCCCCAGCCCTTTATTTATTTATTTTTTATTTTGAGACAGGGCCTCTCTAAATTGCCCACGCTGGGCTCAGACTTGTAAGCTTCCTGCCTCAGCTTCCTAGGGTGCTGAGATGACAGGCATGCACCACCTTGCCTGGCTAGGTTTGGGTTGTTATCTGCCCACTTGCAAACTTGGGTGCCCACTGGCTCCCTTCCTTGCTTTGTGGAGTGGCCATGTCCAGGTTGACCCAGGGTCCCGTGTGCTAAAGCAGAGAAGTCCCAAGCACACTGCATGGTCTGATGCCCTGTCCACTCATACTAGCCCAGCGAAACAGAATAGTGAAAACAAACTTGGAAGAATAAAAAATATGGTTTTAGTCCTAATTTATAAATTTTGTAACCTTAGCTGGGCATTTTAAATTCTCTGAAGCTCAGGTTCTATATGTGTGATAGAGACAATGTTGCCTGTTTTACCTGCTGCATAAAAAATACTTTGAGGGCCAGGGATCTAGCTCAGCAGCCTAAGCGCCTGCCTGGCAAGCGCAAGGTCGTGAGTTCAATCCCCAGTGCTGCAAAAAAAAAAAAAAAAAAAATACTTTGAAGGCCAACTAAAATAATATACATAAAAGATTTTTTTCTTACTGTGCTGAAGATAAAACCTGGCACCTTTACATGCTAGGCAAATGCTCTACCACTCAGCTATACTCCCAATCCTTAGGGGTTTGTTTGTTTGTTTTAAGATAGATTCTCTTTGTGTACTTCAGGCTAGTTTGGAACTCACTATGTAGCCCAGGCAGGCCTCAAATTTACAGCAATCTGCCTGCCTCATCCTCCCAAGTGTTGTGATTCAGACATGTGGCACCACACCTGATAAAGATTTTTATTAAAATCCCATACACACACAAAAAAAAATAAGTAAAATCCCATACACATTCTAAGACAAGCATGCCGCTCCATTTGTCTTTGTTTAGAACTTACTATTTACTGCCAAGACTATGACCCTAGTAACACCATTCCTGAGTACAGATTCAAGAGAATGGGAACTGTGGTATTAACGGCAAACTGGTCAAAAATTGTGGCAAGCAGTCACAATTCCAACACTGGGAGGCTAAGGCTGGAGGATAAAAAGTTCAAATCCAGCCCAGGCAATTTAGTGGCTTAGTGGGACCCCGTCTTAAAATTGTAAAATGCTGGAGCTGGAGCTCAGTCCTAAGGCCCTGGGTTCAATCCCTAATGCCACACACACACACACACACACACACACACATTAACTTTTTAAAATTTAAAGAACAAAAGCTGAGCACCATGGTATACACCTATAATTCCAGCACTTGGGAGGTTGAGGCAGGAGAATCATCATGAGTTTGAGGCCAACCTGGGATAGTGAGACCCTGACTCAAAAAAGCAAAAAATAAATAAAGGACAAAAGAACAGTGGCATGTTTAATCTTAGCACTCAGAAGCCTGAATCAGGATTTCAAGGCCATCCTGGCTAAGAGAAAGAGTTTGAGATTAGCTTTAACTACATGCCAAAAAGGGACCCTGTCTCAAAAAAAAAAAATTGAACCCATGATGAGTGGGTGCCAGAGGTTGTCCCTTCACTCTGGGTGACAATCAGACACCAGCTGTGTGGATTTGAGTAACGTGATGGTAAAAGGAAGCGCAAAGCCTGTGTCACTAGTTCAGGAAGAAGGCCAGGTTTATAGCAACACCGCAACAAATCTGGGTGGCTTTTTCCTCCTCCTCTCCCTTCCCCTCCCCACTTCTTTGAGGTGGCTGTCCTTTCCTTCCTCTGCATCTTATCTTTCATCTTTGTGCCCCTACCTTTGCTTCTCTTAGAAGGATTCACCACAACCCCACACACACTGAGGGAGAGGTCTTTGGCTCCAGCTCTTTTCCGCAGCCGGTTGCCCCATCTTTGCTAGGGTGTCTCATTAACTCCATGGCCTGTGCAGAGGTATTTCATGAGTCTGTCCCAAGCGTTCTCGCACCCTGCCCCTACCCAAAGAGCCGTCCAGTGGCCTCTACAGCTACACCTCAGGCTTGTGTCCCCTTGTAAAACTGTCAACCCTGCCTCCTGCGATATCCCCATGCTCATTAGACAGTGCCCCTCCCAGTCCTCCAGGAAATTCCTCCTAAGTCCCCACCCTGCTTCTACTCAGCAGCAGTTCTGATCTAAAGTGTTTCTTTCGCCCTCAGCCTTCCTCAGGAAAAAGGAAAAGGAAAAGAATGTAGTTCTTCGGAAGGATTAGTCAGCTAAGTTGCCTAAGGGTCTAAAAAAGGCCAGTGTGGGAGTGTTAATCAGAAATATTGTATGTAGTTAGAGGGAGAGCAAAAGTACACGGCTCCTTTGTCTTTTCAACTGAATTCCTGTGGTGTATGCCTGTGTTTAGTTCTTAGAAAGTACTTAGTAAATATTTACCAATATATGGCTGGGGATTTAGCTCAGCGTCATCAGTGCCTGCCTGGCAAGCATGAGGTTGCCAGTACCAAAAACAAACAAACAAACAAAAATTTACCAATATATGAAAACACTGACTGTATGGGGAGTACCCTAAGCTTATTCTGGGCAGCCAAGACAGGAATTATTATACAGTCAGAAGGGGACTGGGCTGGCCAGGAAGTCAGTACAAAAATAAAGACCTAAGAATCCTGGCTAGGGGCGCACCTGAAAAAGGCCAGGCCTCCAGATGAAGATGAGAGGACAAGGCCTGAAGGCCTCCGGAGGGATAAGCAGCAATTTAAGACCACACCGTAATTAGCACCACCTGGTTCAGTGACCCCAGATAGGCATCAGAGACCCAGGTGGGCAAGCAGAGCATCTGGACTCATCCCTACCCCCAAATGCCTTTTTTGTTCTTTCCACATACATTTCTGGTCCCCCTATTGGATCGATATTAGCTAAGTGAATACATTTACAACCCTACAGGGGGATTGCAGTTTGACCCACGTGGTACCCCCACTGTGACTTTGCCGTACAGACTGCCCTGAAGAAGGGCCTCGGTGGCCAGCCATTCAGGACCCCTCCGTTAATCCGTGTGCTCCCATCTCCAATAGAAGTCTCCCAACTTCTTCCTTGGCTTCGTAACGCCATTCCTCAAACTGTCGGACTTGAAACCCAGGGCATCCAACGGGTTGGGAGCCACAGTTCTCATAGAGCTATCACTCGCCCAAGCCGAGCAAGTGCTGTCTCACGGAGCTGGGCTCCCAGGCCCCAGCGCCAGTCTGGCTGTGTGGCAGCGCTCTGATGACCTCCCAACAGCCCTGGTCTCCTCTTTCCTCCTCCACCCCTTGCCCAACGGAGGTGTCTCTCCACGCCCTGAGCCCCAAGCAGTCTCCATGAAGACCCCTCCCCATGCTTTCCATTCCCATTCTTATCTCTCCCTCCTTGGCCAATTTACCCAAAAATGGCCTGAGGAGGAAACCAAGCCCGACACGGCAGAGCCTGCGCAGCCTGAGTCATGGAGCGCGCGGGGGCGGGGAGGCTGGGGGGGCGCGGGCTCCGTGCCACGGCGCACGTCCCGCTGGGCGGAAGGCGCCGCCCCTCACCGCCGCCACCACCCCCAGCCGGCAGCGCTGGGAGGGGCGCGCGGGCGGCACCCGATTGGCCGGAGGAAGTGCAATTTTCAGGAATTGGAGGCATCTCTGGGGAGCTGCAAAGGGTTAGGCAAGAGGCTTGCTTTCCGGGCCGGTGGTTCTGTGCTAGAATTATCCGGCCTCTCTTTTTCCTGCTTGTCGCCGCGGGCAGCGTGGCCTCATCAGATGCTGGGGCGTTTCACATATCCAGCTTCTGCATGGCCTCCCATCTTTACAGAATCTTTTGCCTTGTTCTCCCCTGCAACGCATTGTTTATTTATTTTTTTAAGTGAATTTATTTTTGTGTTGTACGCGATAACAGGTGTACAGGTCGATGACTTGACAGGTTCACATTTTTATATTGTGACCTCCATCTCCATCAGCATCTGGATTTGCATCTTCTCAGAAAGTTCCCTCTCCACCCTGATTCTTGCTGCAGTTTCTGTCATTTTTCAGCTACATCTTAATATAGGAGAAATATAATTCCCAACCTGGTAGATGGCAAATCTGCCAAGTAGTAAACATCGAGGAATACAGTCACAAACCAAAGGAAGAAGTTAGACGACTTTTAGTGGAGATAAGAAGGGATGAATACCTCCTGGATTTCCGGGAGGGGACCTGAATGGTTGGCCACCGACGCCCTTTGTCAGGTCAAACTACAATCAACCTGCAGAATTACAAGTATAGCAGCTTAGCTAATACTGATCCAATAGGGGAATAAGGCATGTCGCAGAGTATGTGAAAAGAACTAAGGCATTTTGGGGAAGGGATGGGTCCAGATGCTCTGTCACCTACCTGGGTCATTGATGCTTCTCTGCGCTCACTGAACCAGGTGGTGCTAATTATAGTGGTCTCAGTTGCTGCTTCTCCCTCGGGAGGCCTGTAGGCCTTGCCATCTCATCTTCATCTGGTAGCCTGACCTACTTCAGATGCATCCCCAGCCAAGATTCTGATGGGGTTTTGCTGACTTTCTGGCCAGCCCAGTCCCCTTCTAACTGTGAAATAATTCCCATCTCGTCTGTCTAGAATCCTCCAGTGATCCCTAATTGCATTAGGGGAGACAAGGCACAGTTTCAGTCTAGCTGCTTCAAGCTGAGCAAGGCTGATGGAGGGAACACCACAGTCAGGGGCCTTCTCCAGAGAGCAGATGTAGCGGGCTTTGGGTAGAAGTCATGTTGGGGTTTAGCAGCTGTAAACTCCCTTCACGAGGTGGAACTAGTGGATCCAATAGAAGGAGTCTGGCATGTTAATCATTGGTCCATTTGCATAATCCTCTAGGAGACAATAAACAAATTTTACCAAGTGACTAAACTACGTATGACCAAAGCATGAGCACTAGAGGGGAAAGACGTGGAGGAAATGAGCCATTTGCAGACACTGGTTTTTTTTTTTTTTTTTTGCAGCACTGGGGATTGAACTCATGACCTTACACTTGCCAGGCAGGCACTTAGGCCACTGAGCCAAATCCTTGGCCCTTGTTTTTTGAGACAAGGTCTTGCTATGCCATTCAGGCTGGCCTTGAGCACACTCTGTAGCCCAGCCTGGTCTCGAACTCACAACGATCCTCCTGTCTCAGCCTCCCAAGTGCTGGGATTACAGGCGTGTGCCACCAGGCCTGTCGAAGACACTGTTTTTAAGAGATTAGAGTAGGGAGCATAAACAGCTGGCTTCTACACCTGTCTGCTCATGGAGGTTATCTACAAGCTTGGTTTCTTTCTTTTTTTTTTTTTTTTTTGGTATTGTTTTAAGATCTTTTTCTATCTGCTATGAATTATCTATCTAAATGATTATTATTTACCTAATAGATAAAATAACTCATCTATTAGATACGTTTTTTATCTAATTATTTATCTAAAGGTAACAAGTTTCATTTATTAGCATACAAGCCCCTCCAGTTTTCACTGTAAGAAGATGGAGATTTCGGGGGGGGGGGTTTTGTTTTGTTTTCGTGTTTCAGGTACTAGGGATCAAACTCGTGACCTCACTCTTGCCAGGCAGGTGCTGTGCCGCTGAGCTAAATCCCCAGCCCAAGTTTTGTGGTTTTGGAGGACGATTTTAGCTAAGGAGTTTAAAGGCTTGCTGAGCTTTTGCAACTTTCCATTGAGCCATGATGGTGGCCAGCTACAGGTGTGGCTGGAGACTGCCAGCAGGGGTCAGTGTAGGGATCAGAGCCCCTTTCTGTATTCAGTCCTTTTTATTATAGTTTTTTTTTTTTTTTTTCTCTTTGGAGACAGGGTCTTGATATGCAGTTCAGGCTGGCCTTGAGCTCACTTTGTAGCCCAGGCTGGTCTCGAACTCACAACAATCCTCCTGACTTAGCCTCCAGAGTGCTGGGATTACAGGTGTGCACCACCAGGCCTGACTATGGTATTACTTTTTAATATATTTTTGGTTATATGTTTTTGCTGAGTGTTTAAGGCCAAGTTAAAGGGAGACCTGTGTTAATCAATATTAACCTCTTGCTATATGTCAAGGTCAATTAGGACTCTTCAGAGGTTATTTTTGGAACTAGGTACAGAACTTTTCAGCTCCTTGGTCACCACCAACCACCAGGATGGGTCACAGTCTGTTAATGCTCCTTTTTAGCATACTGAACTTGAGTTTACTCCTGTCCTGTTGGGGTCCAACAGCCTCTCTGCTCAGGAGGCTGGGTGACTCACTAGAGTTGTAAGAGTCTGCACAAAAGGTCCCCTTATGTCCTAAATCCTTGTTGACCTTGGAGGCCCAGAGTCAAAATATCAGCAGCTCTCTTAACCCACTTATCTTTGTTAGCTTTGCTCTCTAAACCTCAGTTGTTGAATACCTAGGAAATCATTTATACTACTATGGCAGTGAGAGCTGTAGGCTTAATTATCACACTTCTCTGGATATCAAGCACCTTGAAATATATAGTATGACCAGAGCACTGTTATTTTTACTAAGTATGGCTGTCCAGAAGCTGAATCCCTGCAGAATGTTAACAGGTTACAATTTTAAAATTTTACAGAGAAAATTTGAAATCAAGGGCAGCATAGCATTTTATTTATTTATTTATTATTATTATT